>JABUQX010028392.1:0-32500 GCA_015478945.1 Trachelipus rathkii | reverse complement strand
GTTACCATCTAGTAACCCACAATACATATAAACAGGAGTATGCATGGCAGGAATTTCTATCGCGATTATCTCTAGTGCGCCTTTCCTAGACTAACAGGATGTTTATGCAAGCTTGGTCCAGGAAACAGTTGTCAAGGAATTGGAACCAACATCGTCTCGCAACGTTTTGGCATATCTTAAGTGAAAATGGAGCGTAGGACGATAACATGAAACGGTTGAATTAGGCGAAAAGAGGGCCCAAAAATTAAACCACCAGCGGGAAGAAATTGTCGGACATTTACACACTGGGTGAGGGCCTATATAGAGGTATCAAGATAAGGCACAGCTCTATCGGAGATCAGTGTTGGTGCAAACCATTAAGTAGTAACGTTAAGGATGGGTTTAATATCCGGCAGGCATGTTTGTCAATTACTTCAAAAAGGATTATATGAAACATTACCCGTTTACGTACGAATAGAGAAGCAATTTTGGTACTCTTATAATGGAAGGCAATCAGTCACACATTGAGATGATGCATGATCAGGTTAGTGATGGTTTTCTTCATTATGTGCAATGGAGTACGGCTTTCATGGGCCCAAGCCGTGTTTTGTATACGATAAAGGACTTCAAATGAAATGAATGACAATTGGGCAGGAAAGGTCAAGGTGTAATATAAAAAAACTAAAGGAAAGAATTAGGGGAGTTAGAGATAACCTATGTCCGAAAATCAGAATGGTAACTTACTTTAAAGTGAAATTTTTGATAGATGATAACCCAGAAATTGGAAGATGCTTGTCTCTGTAGCTGAATCAGTCGCTACCAGACAAATGAGTTAAAAAGCGATGTACAAGAACGACCAATATATCGTGCTCTGACGCGCAGTAGATATCAGGGTTCCTAGTACAGAATGTGTAAAGTATCTGTGTAGTGAAATAGCAGTTTGTATAATCGAAAAAACTTGGCTTACGATTATTATGAGTCAATTTTAGGAAAAAGATTGACAAATTTTAAATATATCAATGGAATGTATGTCTAAGAGAAGTGAGTGCATGCAAGTGCAGGTAATCCAGGCGAAGTAAAATTTGAACGCGCAGGACATGTCCGAGTTGTCAACTTAATAACTTGGTTTGACCCTGACGAAGGTGTGATAATTCCTGTGTACTAAATCTGGAAAATTACAAGTTGCCAACGGACCCTTGGACTAGTGGGAGTCACATTCCTAGTCGATGGAATGCTCTGACAGAAAGACAAAGGAGAGACAAAATATTGAAATTGATTAGTGGTGTGAACAACTGGCTCACGCAGAATGAGAGCATCAGGGACTACGCCGAGAGTGCACGAGGACAAACTAGAAAAGGAGGGACAAGAAATCGGTCCAGGAAGTGTTCGAAGGGCTGCATTCGAGGTAAGAAACAAATGTTACAACACGATCAGAGAACATTTTGTGAGGCCTGTCCGTAAAGAGTTTCTTAACGCGTATAATGGGGTGGAGTTGCCGTGATGTAAATTCGAGGTTCAGAATGGAGATGCTACCCATTAAAATATATACATCGACCATTATCGTGGCAGGCAGCTAGCCCGTATAAAGCCTGTCATCCTCGATGGGGCAAGGTAGTAATACGTACAAACCGCAGATTTGGCGGCCTTTTATCTTAAAAAATCGTCGACAACAGCCGGCAAACTAAAGTGACCAGGCGTGGGACGATATTCTACCTTCAGGGTGAAGTCATACAATTACAAATAAAACAAGCGGAAGAACCATCTGAATCATTTTCCATGACACAAACGAGAGAAGTTTAACTCGGATTCCGAGACACGTAAGAGAGAAGAAGAAAGGCTCGAGCTGAGGTACCGCATTCTCTATGGAATGAAAGCCTCGACTGGAACAAAAATAGTAGACTGCGGCCGAAGTATAGACATCCGACCTAAAGAGTTAACCACTCAGCGGAAGACGAGCGTCCACAGCGACACTGGAAAGCCGACAGTACCAGCGGGCAGGAACCCTATGAACACTATCCAACACTGGTGGCTCCACCATATGTCAAATGACGCGTGGAGGGTCAAGGTTATAAGACGAAGATTAATATCTATCACGAGACAGCATTTGATACATTCTGAGATAGTAAAATACTCGAGTGGAAAAGATAATGAGAAGGGATCGCTTTTCCACAGTGAGCCAAGAGTATATGGCACAGAGGAGATGACTGTTATTGACATTCGAGGTCAATGTTAAAAACTATGATCGGGTGACTATGCACACCTCTGTTAAGCAGTGATGCACGTATCAATAATGCTAGGGCGGATCTAAACGAAAATTATTTACGACAGTATGACTTTCTGAAATATGAGAAATGAGAGTTTTCCATCTAGAATGGTGAGATAGTTATTAATGAGAAGGATAGAGTACAGAGGTTCAAGATATATCAAACAGTGCCACCACTCCAAGTCAAAACAACCAAGAAGAGGAAGCACACAGGACAAAAAATAAAAGGCAGACCATTAGTTACTTTATTATTCATTTGTCGATGTTGTATCTATATGAAGCAATAAGAAGGAAATAGGAACACAAACGGAGGATTTAGGAGAGGACAGGACAACACAGACAGTGGCGGATTCTATGCCATCAGCTGTAGATACTAGCGAGCTGATTAGTAATGGATAGCACTAAAAGACGCAAGAGGACGTAAATTCGATGAATGAGGTTGAGCAAAAAGCATGGACTTCAGAGTTAAGGTTCTAATAACAGTTTATACGAGATAGGAAATAAAACTGTTTGCCAGGATGCCACTGAATGGAGAAGAGGAGGAGGTTCAGAAATACCAACACCTGAGAAGTTATTGAAGAGTTGACACGAAAGGAAACAACAATCATGGCGTGAGTATATGAGATATTTATACTTATATTTACCCCTCATGGTCCAATTTCAGAGGAAGTACATTTGAGAGAAAGATCAAGTGGGGAATACAGAACTGGATGATGTTATGTGAAATGACGCAACCGCGGACAGCGTACAGGAGGAGGCCACACGCGGACCAAGAGATGTGGAGAGTTGGACATGGGCCAAATAGAAACATAAACGATCAGGGTGGTAGAACTACATAACGCGATATCCAGAGAGCTGCGACAACAAAAAAGAGATATTGAAGTATGAGAATTGAAAACTGTTCAGAGATGTAAATGCATCTATTGGAAATTAGGTAAGATCATTCCTCTTTGTTTATTTTTTAGTTGCCTTGCAGTTGTTTTATTAATATATTTTTATTTGTGGGTTTCCGATTCTTGTTAGCTTTAGTAAGATGGAGTTCCAACAGATATATAGAAATAGGGGGGAGAGTGTGTGATCCAGATACGGAACAGTAATGTAGGTAAGCCGATAGAACATAGTATATTCTATACTAGAATGTTACACGGGAGTATCTGAGACATAAGAGCAGCTGATTGCTGCGCGCTAACAGGAATAAAAACAGATATGTATCTCTACAAATAGGGCACCGAGTGTGAACGATCAGCCTCGCTGTATTTATAAGATGCACAAAGATGTATAAAAAGTATCGCACCGGATAAAAGGTGCTCGCAGAATAATCTTTGTAAATAAATAAATAAGCGAGGTATTTTCTGCACGAACAATTAGTGTGCCTTAAATTGTGATTTATAAAAAGAGAATTGCATTCGCCGACTCGCAAAAGTTTACTATGATTTTTTAAAATCCAAAAAAGAAATGAAATTGAATATTTTGCATTCACTTGATTTGGGTCCATAATATCCTTTTAATATAAAAAACAAAATTAACTGTATTAGTTAAAAGGTTAGCAACATTTAGGTTCAACACAGTTATTAAGACTCAATAATGCAATTCGATATAAAAGTATAAATAGTGACATAGAAAAAACTATATATATCGGAGAAATATTATAAAAGTTAAGCATTAGGATTTTTGGTTTAAACAGAGGATACTAAAAGTGGAGAGAGCGTGAGTAAGTATTTAAAAGAAATTATAGTACACCCCGGAATATATAGAAAAGATTGCCAAATCTATTGATATTGTTTTGAGGATTTAAGGTGCAAAGGAATTAATGAAATGAGCGAGCTATTTAAACTCCAATGTTAAAGTAGGATCTAATTAGATAGACGTTTAGTCAGAGAACATTCACACTTTAGTGTCGATAAAATCACGAACATATAGAAGAGGATATTACACTGAAATATATATACGTGCTAGGTTAACAGTGGAGTACTATACATGTATTAGTAATCATAGGTGGTGAAAGCTGAATAGCTAAATCGTGTTAACGGCCCAAATATTGTTGATAGATGATCATTAATATCCTCTATCAAATACCTACATAGAAAATACAATAATTATAATAATATTTGAGATCAACTTTAGGTGTAATATTTATATGCCACTAAAGTTATATCTAAGATATATAAAGCGGTATATGAAGCTATGAGGATAAAATTAATTGGACACATATTATATAGTAGGGATACTTGATATATAGTGGCGAAGCTTTCTATTGAATCTGTATATAGTTAGTAGATAGCTTAAGCGTGAATATTATATATGTGTAATGTATATGTAATGTGCTATGTGTATAATTTAAATATATATAATATATATATATAATATATATATATACTGATATAAATTATATAGTATTTATATCATACGGAATATACTATACTATATATTAGGAACTATAGTAATATACTATAAGTATTTCGTATAATATATATTAATCTAGAAAATGGTAAGTAACGGAATGACGTATATACTATACCTATATATAGGTATCATTATTGATTATACTTATATATTATATGATACATATATATTATATATTAATATTATATATATATAATTTATATATATATATATATATATATAAGCTCTAAATATATATATTAATTATATGTACATTATATACAGTGCATAATATAAGTTCATTAATCACTATATATAATATTATATATTAATATATATATATGCTTTACGATATTGAGTGACTCGATTAAATATAGTGGTACTATAATAAATATTATATTATATACAGCATATATGTGTATAATATAAAAAAATATAATAGATAGATAGATAAAGATAGTTATATATATATGCGTATTAATAAGTTAAGTATATAGTATATATATATAATAAACTATAACAATATATATATATATATAATACTACTATATATATACTAATTTGAGTACTAGTAGTGAAAATATCAAGTATTATAATTATTTATATTGATATATGTGTGTGTGGTGTATGTAAGTGTGTGTGTGGGGTATAAAGGGTGCAATGCTCATTTGTTGGGGGGGGGGGTTTTTATGAGCCGTGTTGGATGAGAGAGAGAGTGAGAGTATTAGGGATACAATAAGGAAACTATTAGTTGTACGTAAGGAGAGGTTGAAAACTAAACATCACAGGTTTAATTAACCTGATTAAGAGGAAGATTTGAACTTAACGAGGAAATTATTAATCTATTAAATTAGTTGATTGGTATTTATTTATTATTATTATCTCATTATTTAGTTATTATTCAATTATTACTTATTATTATTAATTATATTGCCATTATTATTATTACTTATTATTATTAGTTATATTATTATTATTAATTATTATTATTATGATTACTTATCATTATATTATTAATTTATATACTTGAATTTAATTATTATTATTTATTATTTATTATTATTTAATGGAGTTAAACTGCTGAGTGTATATAATTAGTCTAAAGTTGATTTTATTCGTAGAGTTGTGCTAATATGTTATATTGCTATTTTGCGTTATGAAACTATTGGGCTTCTCATTCATCGTGATATTCAGGGTTAGATTAAGCTCATGCATAGAATATCTATATATGAATGAGGGTTATGACACAAGATCTGACGATGTTAGTCAACCTAATATTGGAATGAAACTCTTGCATAGCGTACTTCATGGCTAGTTGTATTATGGTCTTTTTGTCTTCGCATCTTATAAATATTATTGGACATTGGTAAGATTTGGAGGGGAAATATTTTTTATTAATGAATATAATTTAATGTAATCATTATTATTATATTATTATTATTATTACATGAAATAATTATTATTATTACTTATTCATTATTATTATTACAGGTCATCTTTTATTTCATGAAAATATTAAAATTAAATGATATGTCACTTATTATTTATTCAATAAAATTTGTACAGGGTATAATTATTATTATATTCTATTATTATTATTAATTATTATTATTATTATTATTATTAATTATTATTCTTTATTATTCAGTATTATATTAATGTATTATTATTATTATATAATATATATCTATTATTTTATTATTATTATTTACTTAAAGGGTGATTATTAATATATTGATTTTAAGTCTGAGCTCAATCGTGAATTACACTTAAGTATAAAGATTATTATTGTATTAATTTAATTATTTATTATTAGTTAGTTGAGATAGTGACATTATTGCACGTGTATTATTTCTATTTTATTATGTATTTTATATTTATTATCGAGTATCTCTCTATGCTGTTTAGGCAACAGTTTATACGCCGTAGTATATGTTTTGATTATTTAATCAGGGGACTAACCAGGCTTGAGTAGTAGTAACGATAATACCTGAAAGCGTTGGTTAAGGTAACCGAGCAAAATCAGGTTACGGCTAAATTGGCAGCAGGAGAAGGTGAGGATACAGGGTTACAAGACGTCACCGTAGTCAGGAAAATCATCGGCGGTTTTACACACGAAGTCAGGACCTCAAACGGGTAAGTTAACTGTGACTATGTCATTTGCGAGTTGACTCGTGGATCGTAACAACGCGCACCGCCACTATTTCCTCTAGGCACATGTGAGACTCGTCAGGAATATTTACTTAGTACGAGACTTGCTTGACCAAGCCAACGAGCAAAGTTTACAAGGTGTCATAATCTCATCAACAAATAGCTGAAGTCATTAATCAAAAGAATAAAAGGGACATTTTAAGCTCTTAACGAACTTCAAAGTAGACAGGATTAGAACGACCACGCAGGCTACTCAACGCTTGCCACGGAATGTATCAGTCCATGAATAGATTACAATTGAATAAAATATTAATTTATTTACGTTAAAAATATTGTCTTGGGATGGTGTTGGCTGCATACACATTCTGCATATTGCTGATTTATTGGCATGTATATATATAAGTAATATAAATAGATAACGTACTCACCTATAGTATAATATATAGAATTAACATAGTACTATATAATCATCTTATTCTGTGCGTAGGTTATATATTATATGGTGATATATTTATGAATATGTATTTATTTAAAAAAAGTATAGTATATATATATGATACAATAATATAAGACGAAGAAATTTTATATATATATATAGATTTAGGTGGTTCCCATTATGGAAGAGAGAATATGTACTATATAGGTCTGTGAAATAATATAACTAGTATTAATGGTAATAGTGATCGTTCGCTAAAAAAATGAAGATCGTATTATTACTAAAAAATATTACATTTAAAGTAATATATTATATAATTATTAGGGTATGATTGAATGGATAAATATAGTAATATAAGATAGGTAATATGAGTATTAGTATTAGTATAGAGATAAATAGAAATAATATATATATATATATATATATCTAGAGAGGAAGAATATTATTATATTTTAGGAAATATTTATTAAGTTTTCTTGCTTTAGTTTATATTGATTTGGAATATAAATAGAGAATTTTGGTAATAGGAACATAGAAATTTATATAAACATTATCAGATTCTTTGATAGCAGTTCTTTATTTTATTGTGACAAGATCCCACCTTTGCCGAACAATTCACGGGCTCTTTTCCGCAATCATCTCAAGCAGAATGACCACGAATTCTTCAGAGAACGGAACCAACCATACCTGAAAGAATACATCAATAAAAGCGAACAAAGCGGTGGAGGTTCAACTCCTTGGCCAACAAGCATGAACACCTCATTTGATTTAACCACTTGTCCCATAGAATATGTAAATATCAGAAGTAATCTGGTCAAATTCCATAATATCAAATATACTAACTATATATATCATATAAATTATATCCAAATATTTTTAACTAACTTAGATGTGTATGCTAAAATAACTTCTCTAGAAAAATTTTGGCGCAGTGACGTGACTCCGTATAATTTTCTCTTGTATTCTGCCTGAATTAAGATTTAGGGGACTGGTTCAGCTTCAAGAAGCATAATTGAGAACATTTTTGAGTTCGTATATACAATATATATAAGCGTATATGTCATAGGCTCTGTATTAGTTATAATCGATGAGTGATTAATAATATAATAATAGTATATATAAAAAAGGTTAATGGATAACAGAGTTATAATTAGCTAGCTCAGAGTAGTATATACTATATATTTATATTATAATTATATATACGATAAGTTAAATATCAGTACAGTATAGTGTTTATATCGATATATATAATCCTTTATAGTATATATATAATAAAAATTATATATATATATGTGACCATTATAGCTATATAGGTATATACATATAAATATAAAGAAAGATTAATTATATATATTAAGACTTTATATATTGACATTATAATCGAGTTTCTACTCTTTTTTGAAAATCTATTGATACTTACTAATAAATTATTATAGTAATATTAAGTATACGATAGTAGTACTAATAATTGTCTATAATACTAGGATATAAATAGTATCTACAAGTTAATACATATATATATATTACCAAAAGATGATATCTATTATCGTTTATATTAATATACTATACCTAATTATACAATATGAGCTAGGTTACATATACTATATATATTATAACGAAGATTTTATGTATACTAGTATAATTATAAGTACATTATATTTTGAGTATATATTATATATATATTATATATAGGTATATATAATTGTGCGTGTCATTAAGGTACAGTTTAAATATTGTGATATATGTGAGTATTTATATATAGAATATACCTAGTTTAATAAAGTAATATAAATATATATATAATATATAATATAATAAATAATGAGGTTACTACATGAATATATAGTACTAACGTAGTCCAGTATACTATATTTATATATGTTGAACGAACTTATTCTAAATAGTAATAATTCTATTTTATTTAGTATATATATATAATATATAACTTACAAAACCTTATTATATATATATATGTAATCATATAATATATAATTGATATAATTAAGCGAGATGATGAGAATATTGGAGTATATAGTAATTGTAGCAGATATATATAATGTTATATATATGGTCATTACCCAAACTTATAATACTACAAATATAGGTTTCAATAAAATATAGGTGTGATATATATATTTAGACTTATTGTCATAGTATATTAATAGACGGAATTTTTATAGTAGCTCAATAAAATACTCGCACTTGAGCGTAGTGAATTATAAGGGTACTATAGGTATCGTATATATTACTATTTCTCTAAGATGGAATGATTAAAGAAGAATTAGAGATGCAGAGAGACGCATATATATATAAATAGGATTATAGGGGTATTATATACGTATAAATATCGATATCATCTATATATATCTAGTAGTTAATATTTATTATTTAGACAGTAGGGTTTAGTTATCTTCTAATTAATTGCTATAGTATAATATTACTATACTACTAATATTGTAAATCTCATAAAACTAATCCTAATAACTACCATAACTATAAAAAAATAAAATACTAAACAAAACAGCCGGTATAATACAAGTATAGTAATATATAGTATGGAGGGTAGGTATAATATATATATGATTAAATAGATAAATAATATATAATATAGCGTTAACTCGTAGTATGAGTGAGCTCACTGAATATATGTAATAATCATAAGATGCTGGATTATTAAGTCTAATATAATAAATAAAATATATGACTTATATATGACTATATAACGTGAGCTACAGGTATAATACTAATTTAATACTTAAAAAGTAATATATGGCTATATTCGTACTCTCACCTCATAATAGTATAACGGTAATTAGTACAAGTATTGTAATAATATAATATATATTGATAGTATACTATAATTATAATGATAGTACGTTTAATATGTATATTATTTGTAATATTTATAAATATAGATGACATATATGAGTAGTATTAGATATAAGTACGATACGATAGGATATATAAGTTTCCCTATAATAGCATAATTATAATTATAATTACCAAAAAAACTATATATTATTATTTATATGAGGAGTATAAGACGCATTCTTCTTAACTTTTAGGTAAAAATGAGAGATAATAGAAGTATATGATTGAGTAGAATATATTAAGTATATACTATATTATGGATAAGTGCTACGTATTATATATATATATATAGTCTAGATAATAATATAAATATATATATTATATATAATCGACTAATTATATATCTCATATATATAGTTATTAATATAAGATTATATGATACATAATATTAATATATAAGATAAATATATTGTTCGTGTCATAGAGCATAACATAATAATCATATCATATTAATCATATTATAATAATAATATAGCTAGTATATATGTATATGTATATTCATATTTATAATATATATACTAATAATATATGAATGGTAAACTTATAATAATATATATATATATACTAATATATATATATATATATTTAAAAGATTCACACACTCTCGGGGCCTTAGCCCTATTCGCAAGGAGTGGGCTTAACTCTAGGTCATATTTTGGCTACTGCTAGGTATATCCGCTAACCGAGCATAGAAATTTGCTTATAACACGACTCACAGCTCCATTGTAATGCGGGAGCTCTCCGTTCGTATCTAAGAGCGTCTCTTTGAGTCCATTTATTAATAAAACACATGGTTCTTTTCTATAAAAAAGTATAATAATATACAACGTGTGATTCATAGTCTAATATATAGTAATATATTAACTTTATCACTATCGATGTACTATAATATATATATAATATGAAATTATATATATATGGATATATATCTATACTATATTAATAAATAGGTGTATATACCTAGATATTATAAATAGATGACTCATAGTATATTTATATATATTATATATATAGTATGTATTACTATATATATATATACGTATATAAATAATAAAGTATATATATATATAGAATAATATATATAGGCCTATATAATATTTACTATAGTAGTATTGGTGTACCGAGATTTAATAATATTTTCTATAGTATTCCAACAGATCATTTCATAATATAACCAGTTTTGCTTTCCTATTATATACGTAATGTTTATATATATAATAGTATGAATATATATATATATAATAGTAATTATTATTTATAGATATATATTTATATATATATATAGGTATAAATTATATATGTATACAATGAGTATATGAGTTACAATATAGTAGAATTCTACTAGTATATATAGTATATCCAGTATACTAGATATAGACGTATAAATATAGTAGAGTCAGTCTAGTATATATAGTAAATTATTATCTTATACATTAATATTCTGGACAATATATATATCATATATAATATTTTATATATTTATATTATTATGTGTGAGTTTGGTACGATAAATAATTTATATAATTATATATGTATATATAGTATATATATATATAATTATATATATTTTAAATATAAATAGATATTCATATATAAATATTGTGTATAAAATTATTATGCATACCGGCTGGATATAATTATATAATATATATATATATATATTTATATTATAATATATATATACCGTAGTATATATATAGACGGTATATATATATGAATAACAATTACCTAAATATTATTTATATAATGATATATTATATAAGTTTATATAAATATATAATTATTAGTGACTAGTAAGATATATATTATATTTATATATATTAATATTATAATTTCATAATTATAAGATATAATTAACATTTATTATAGTATTATTAGATAATATTATATTATATATATAATTATATTACATATTAAAAATGATAATAACAATATTTCTATTTTATGTTATATAAACAATTATAATATTACGTCGTTAGCTAAGTGAGTAAAAATATAAATGAGGTGTCTGTTATATAGTAAACTATAATATATAATATTACACGCCTATTATTTATATTTGGATATGAGATATTACTTATGAGTATACATAATTAATATATATAATTAATTATATATAAACTAATAATTATTATATATATATATATATATACTATATATATAATATTATATATAATATATATATAATCTATATTATAATATATTAATTAATATATATATATATCTAATATATATATATTAATATTAATATAATATGATATTATATATATAGTATATATATATATTATATATATTAAATAATCTATATATATATTATATATTAAATATTAAAGATATATTATTATATATATATATATAATATAATATTAATATATATAATTAATATATATAAATACTATATAGTCTATAAATAGTTCACACCCTATCTCTGGAGCTAGTCCCTATTCAACTCGCGACGCGGACTATCCTCTAGAGTAATTTCTATTCTCCTTAAGGATCCAAGAGACTACGGATGTCTGAACCACACCATCTTTCGCCATGCGACGCACCCGTGCGGTCTGTAGGCACTATCCTCGAATTTACGAGCATTTGAGATAGGTATAGGTAGGAATTATAAATAATATATATAATATATATTATATACTATATATATATACAATATAATATGATCTATATAAAATACTATATACGAATCCCAGTCCTATATAAAAGAACAAGCTTTTATCGATACAGGGTCATCTTTAAATATAATTAGATATAAGTGAAGATATTTAAATAATTAGATTAAGTATGGAAATATATAAAACGTATAAGATGAAGTAGTACACTTAAAAGTTTATCCAAGTACTCAGAATAGGTGAATTGTAATAGCTATAGTAAAGAAATGAGGTATATCATATATATATAAACTATTAGTATATATATATATGTGTATATATATTATATAATATATCTATATATATAACGAACTCAAGTCCGAGTTCGCTCACGCTAATCTATATCGCGATCTTCACGAGTGAAGCAGAAGGCACCCTTGTGGCTACGAAAGTAGTGAGCGGACAAGGTGGCAGAAATGCGATAAGTGTATATCATATTCACCCTAGATGACATTCATATGCTCAGTGCTATCTATATATATAGAATGGGGTATTAGAGAAGACTGCTATACAATACGTTAAGTATTCGAGGTAGAGTGTAGAGGTCAGAGAGGTTTGAAAGTTAGGGACATAGTTTTAATATAGTCTTAGACTATTTATAACTCAATTCACCAATATCCATTAAGAAGGAGTGATGAGCCGGATCCCCTAAATTATGAGATAGTAACATATATATATCACCAGTCATAGGGGTAGGTACGTATGTATAACCTTTAGATATTGAGATCTGAATAGTAGTCAACTATTGGATTGCAAGTATAAGGGGAAAAAGGTCCCGCAAACCTGGAAAGAACTTTACAAGTTTACGTACAATGTCGAACGACTTTGATCGATCATAGATATGGGGTGTATACAAGATAATAAATTGTATATTGTTTATATGTTATAAAGTAGTACGTAAGGTATGTATTTTGGCTGATATTTTATTATATTATTACACAGCTGAGACGTTAGAGCGTCGAAGGATAATTAGAGTGAAAGAGTGGAAGTATGTTTTTTGAAAATTGGAGAGTAATATGTGAGAAGAAGTTGTAGTTTTAGGAAAGAGTTGAATTTTTAGCATAAGTTGCTGAGTATGATACTATATATAGTACTACGGATAATACTATATCCAATAATTGGCAAGATATATAGAATCGGAAAGGCTGAAGTGATATAAGTAGCAACTCTAGAAGTCAAAAATAAAGAGAGCAGATGTATGATAATGAGTTGAAAGATTGGAGTAGATTGATGATTAGTCGGATATAGAAGTGAACAGAAGTTATTGGAAATAAGTATAAGCTATATGAAGATGATTCATTGATGGTATTAAATAGTAGGAATAATATAAGTTGAAGATAGTAAAATACAGAACTCTGAGCGTAGGGAACACGCACGTTATATAACTAAAAGTAGAGAAAGTAGATCAGCTTACTCACTCGATCACTAATAGTGCTATGATATGTAGATAGCGTGACAGTATTAGTGAGATATAATGATAGTGAAGATGTAAGCAAGATAAGGAAGGTAATACCAAAAGGTAATAAGGGAGCTTAGAGAGACAGTGTGACGGCTGCAACATGAAGTGAATAAGTGAGTTTGAGTATTACTTAATTGTCAGTATGGCTAAATTAGAGTTTCATCTATTACTGTCCTAAGGGCAAGATAAGTGAACTATATAACTGCAGTTAGATGGTATAATTTGTCAACTACTAAGTACTTGATACTTTGAATAATATACGAAAAGCATGCTGGTGATTATCAGCGAATGAAGGATGAAACTTCATAGATTGAAATCCTAGAAATTGAGTAGTTATAGATAAGATAGTTGGAAGAAATATTATACGTAGATTGTGGATATTTTCATTATAGGGATATATAGGAGGATATAGTTAGAACGGATCAGAGTGACAGATATAGGTTACTCTATATTATTTCGATGGGTCATAGTATTATTGAGAATTTGACGCGCTATCCAAGTAATTTAGAGGAAAAGTATTAGTATTTATAACAGAACATGGATAGTAAGAACGTAAGATAATAGCTATAAAATCAACACCCCCTTCAAAACACTTGATATTATATATATATATAGGATAGTATTATAATGTCACTATATCCGGGCCACCCTACTTCCTAACGTTCATAGAACTTAGAACACTGTTTTCTGTTTTGACACAGTAAAGAATTGAGGGTAACCTATATGAGTAAGGAAAGGTAATATATATATAAGAGTAAAGAGATGGCAGAATCGTGTGCAGGATAGAATTATTAGATGTAATAAAAGTAGAGGCGGGAGATTGGGCCTTATCAGATGGAAGATAGTTTATAGCAACAGAACTGTCAAGATGCGAATAAGGGAGGAATAAGCAGTTATTTCATAAAGTATGTAGAGATTTTATTTGGCAAGGTAGACAGAATATAGTCAGTTAGTATAAGAATAACATAGTCAGGTGTTCTAGCGCATAGTTTCTTTTAGTAAGTATTGTAAGTATCTACTATTGAATGCCTGGACGAATATAATATCCTACTTGAATAAACGTATTTCGTGAGGATAAGACTGGAAACTTATTTAATAAAGAGTTGATAATAGAGAAGAGAGTTTTTTCTCAGTATTTAGTATGCCCTGATACGCTATCATGTCTATCTCTCTGATACTGAATAGGCCGCGAGATCAAAGCTCCATCTGAAACCTATTAGGGTTTATATTGGGGAGAGAAGATTTAGTATTGAGATATATATATAGGCTATGGAACTCATATAAATTACTAATTCCATAGTGATTACGCCTGCCTAACTATATTCAGCTGGCGACGGGAAGCTAATCTATCAGAGTTCAAAGCATGATTCACATTTCAAGAATAGTTTTTGCCTATATAAAAATAAATACGGCAAACGCCTTACTATTTAGACCGATTTAATTGTCAAGTAATATATTACGTATTAGTAGGGCATTAGAGTAGTATATGAAGATAGCTGTAGACTGACAATGTATTATAGTTAGGTAAGTCACTATAAGCGGGTGTAGTCTAAGAGTTATGCCAATTATATAAGGTGGAAGAATGTATATATAAGTCTATTTATTATATAATAGAATAGGACGAATCTAACATATAGAGTTATATGGTGTTACATAAGTTAGAAACGGTATTCATAATATAGATATGGTTATAGTGATTATAACGATCTGAAAGTATGTGTAAGGTATTACTTATAATTAATGTTCCATAGATTTGAGAAATGATATGTTATTTTGCTCCTCAACCTTGCACCAGTGTGAGTAGAGTAATACCCATACACCGTCAGTTGGATGTTAACTAGTATTTACTATGATGCCTTAATAGTAGGATTATAAAAGAGAACTTATACGATAATATATATTAGGTGGGATTATAAGTAAAGTCTCAAAATGATAGAAAGTGTAAGTATAACTAGAAAATAATAATCGTGAAAAGATACTGTTCCTTAGGATAGCTATAAGCGGGAACAAAGAGATATATATTAATATGATTGTAGTCAGGTAGTATATATAGAGATAAGATATTATTAGCTTCATATAGATACATACGTGTGAGAAGTTAAGGAAGAATAATTAAGATTCCTTCGGTGAAGATACGTTGTTCAATTACTGAGCGTGTTTTAGTTAGTTATAGTGACATACGACTAACCATTATATTGACGTATAAGTATATATATATACATATGATTATAGAATAAAAATAGTGAGTTAAGTTAAGTTAATTTATATAAGTTAATTTTTGAGAATAAAGTGAATCTCACTGTCCTACTATGGGTTCAGTAACAGTAATAAATAATATAGTTATGTTGAGTGTTTTGAGAGGTTGAATATATCAATACTCAAGATTGCAATTGATTAGCTAAGAATGGCCACGACTTACAGGTTGGCAAGTCCAGCTGATCATACCGCTGCGCCCACCTATTCACCTAGTATAATTAACATGCACTACACTTCATCAGTTGACATATATTAAATTGACAGTATATCAGTTCGCCAATAACAAAACATATATCTACCAAATATTATATTGTACATACAATAAATCGAAAGTCATGACAATATATATAATAACTAATTATGTGGAGTTAGTTAGGTGATTAAAACCTTAAAATCCTTAATTATATAATAAAATTTATAATATATATTTGATATATATATTGGAGCAAGTTAATAAAATATTTTTATTATTATAATCATATATTAATATTTAAGTATTTTTTATCATATAATTTTATATATATATATATTAATATCATATATAATAAATATATATTATATATTTAATATATATATTTTAATTATAATATAATTAATTAATATATATATTATATATTTATATTAACTAATTATAATTATTTTAATATATATATATATATAATATAATATTATAATATATATTATAATATTATTAATAAATAGTTTTAGTATGTATAATATATATTATTAATAATATATAATATAATATATATATATTAATATATTAATTTATATATATAATTAATTATATATATTAATATATATATATATATATACAAACTATTTATAGTTATATAGGATCATATATCATTACTTATATCTTATTCTATTGTATTTATTATCATATTTAGATTTATATTAAATATATATATATTATAAATAATAAATTAATATATATATATATAATATTAGTAATTATAATAATATATATTATATATATATAATATATCTATATATATATATATAACATATATATATTGAGTATATTAATATTATTATAATAATATAAGTTAATTATATATATATTAATATAGTACATTAATATATATATATATATAGTATAATGATATATTTACAAATTATATATATAATCTATATATTATTAATTATATATATATATATATTAATAATATATTTATATATGGGAGCGAATAGAGTTGATGTGAGTGATTAGCTAGAAAGTAAATGATAGAGGTAGGCAATAATACACTATTGGATTTAATAAAGAATATGTATAATAATCTCAATATAAGTATATGTATATCATTGAGAGTATATAAGTGTGAGAAGAATAAGGGGGGTGTAGATATAATAGGTGACGATTTCATATGATTATGTGTGTGGTAAATGGTGAAATAGAATATAGAGGTATGAAATATATTATATTTAAGATGTACATGTGTTATTTAGAGGGGCAGGGAGCGGGAGATATTGATCACTATTTGGTGTGCATTGCTAAGGATAGGGTGGGGGGGGGAGAAGGAGTTGGAGGGAAAGAGGAGAAAAGAGGAGAGTGAAGTGTATATGGGTAGGAAAAATTAGAGGAGTATGCTCAATTGTAAAGATGGAGGATGTTAGGAGAGGATATTAGAGACAAGTGGGAACGTAGAGAGTGAGATTATAGATAATTTAGGTTGAGAGTAGTGGAGTGAGGTCAGTAAGTGGATAGAATATTAGAAGAGTGAGTACAGTATATTAGTATAGGAAGTAAGGGCTAGTAAAAGGGTTTATGTGGATATGTAATAAATATAAAGGTGGGTGATAAATAAATGTTGTAAATGGAGAAAGGCGTGAGTGGTATGGATGTCTAGTGTATAAGTATTGAGTTTTCTATGTAATATAGTGAGTTAGGTATGAAATAAAGTAAAAAGAGTAAGAGGCTTATATTATGATATAGATATTAGGTGGGATGGTTTAGGGGAGAAAGATGGTGATATTGAGAGTAAGTAGTATAATACATATATATGATAAATAAGGGTTAAGAGTGATGGATAGTCATAATAATAAAGGTGTAGGTAGTATTGAGGTAAGGGTATGTAAAGTAGTATAAGAGCAAAATAGAAGGAGGAAGAAAGGCGAGCGATTGGCACGTCAAAATCCTTTATGTAAATCGAGTAAATATATAATATTATAAGATGATTCTGTAGTAATATAATGATATAGGTATTTAATTAATAAAAAATATAATGAAGAAATAAATAAGAGTAGTAGTGAGTTTGGATGAGGATAGAGGGATTTAAGGGAGGGAGATGGGTATAGGGTTGGGATAGAGATAGAGGAGGGGTAAATACGCGTGAGGAAAGAGTATGTAAGGGGTGTGAGGAGATGATTAATGTATATTATATAGTATAGGTTGAGACTGTAAATGAATAAATATTATGTAAGGTGAGAGGGGTAAGGGACGGAAAATATGTCAATGTAGTGTAGTAGTATAGTATGGTAGGGGATATAAATATGAGGTGGTGGATGAGAAGTAGTAGTGAAGATAAGGTAGATAATATGAAATTATTACTACTTAATAATTGGAGGTAAATAAATTTAGTAGTATATTATATGAGTGATATAGTATATATGTATATATATAGATAATAAAGGTAAATATATAAAATAGGGAGATAATAGGTCTGCAGGCTATGAGATTAGTAGGTGAGGTAAAATTATAGTAGATAATAATAATATGTTATATTAGGTCAGGGGAAGGGGGGTATAATAATGAGGGTGGAGGTAATGTAGTTTATATTCAGTATAGATAATATTATAATAATATATGTTAAAAATATAGTTAATTTAGTTTTAATATAGTACCTATATATATATATATATACTAATTGTGATGTAACGTTATGAGGAAGGTATAATATGATATATATATATATGGTATAATGGCATGTATATATTGGTTATATCTACTACTGTATATATAAGGTGAGTGGAAATAAATATAAGTAGGGATAGGATATGGAATGTGGGAATTATAGAGGTATAAGTCTTAAAGGAGTATATTATTAATATGTCTATATATATTTTATAATAATAAGTTATATGTGTTAGGTTATAAGGTATAAATGATTATAGTATAACGGAAGGATATATATTTAGTTTATAATATATGAGTAAGGTAAGGTAATTAAAGGGTACGGAAATTGAGACACAACTCCAATTCGGCGACAAGAAAGAGACTTAATAGGAGTAGATGAGTGATAGGTAGTTATAGTAGTAGAATGTGGATACACTTATTATATGAAATGATTGATGTTACTGAAACAATCATAATTAGGATGCATTTTAAGTAAGATAAAGTTTATGATGATTTATGTAATGAATAAGGAAAGTGTAATGGATGTTTTTTTAGATGTTTAGTATAGAAAGTGAGCACGTGAACGTGATATACATAATGTTCGAGAGAGATGTTTTGACAGAAGAGGTAGGAGGAGAGTGGGAGAAGAATTAGTGTGTGGAGAAATGGGAAAAAGTGATGGTGGTATTTGAGTGACATGAAAGCGGTATACCACCAAAATGAATAGATAGGAGAGGCGCATTTGAGATAGAGGGTAATAATAATAAGTTATTTGTGTGGAGCAGCATAGAGCTACTCCGAACATTGTTCTGGGATGTACGGGCGAAAACAATGTGATAAAGCAGGGAGCTCTCATATGAGAAGAAAAGGAGACAATGTTGAATTAGCACCGGACGATGAGGGATACTTAAATGATGATCGTGATGATTGTGGAAAAGGAGGAGGGAGGGAGTTGAGAGAATGAAGGAACTGAAGGAAGTGGTTTAAAGGAGAACATGAGTTGTAGGGTTAAGTGAGGAGAAATGACACTGAAGATTGCGGGAAGTGAGGAGATTGAGATGGTGGGAGATCTGTCTGGAGAGGATGGAGCAGGGGAGATTTGTTTCGTAGAAGAATATGGGGAATTGGGTGCGAACACCAGAGGGGCAGATAGAGTACAATGGGGATCAACAAAGTCCGAAGGGTATGATAGCTTCGGCGGAGTCGTGGATGAAGGATCTGGCTGGAAATGACTGTCATGCGTACCAAAATGAAGATGCACTTTAGAGTAAGAGGATGGAAAAACTGCAGGAAAGGGATGTCTGAGAAGAGATTTGCGGGGCGTGTTCGAAGTGAGCACAGGATAAGAGATATGCTTCCTGGAGATGGAGAGTAGGAAGTATACAGGATAGTATAATGGTGCGGAGTGAGGGTAATGATGATGAGTGAGTAAGGGTGGGACTTATGATGAATTATATATATTATGGTAGAATTGAGGGTATATATTAATAGGAAAGGGAGGAAGTATACTATAATACGAGTGTAATGACTTAGGTATAGTATAGTAGTATAGTTAGTATGTAGCGGAGCATTTAGGTAAATATTATAACTTAGTCATATAAGTTAGCATATATAAAAGTGGCGCGTAAATAACACGGTCAGGAAATATATAGTGACTGTAAGCATGAGTCTTTATATATGTAGATTAGTACAGTGGAGGGAAAGGTCAATATATGTGATAAATAAGGGTGGTATATGGTGGACATAACGGGGACTTTAATAATATATAAATTCTAGAATATACTAATAGTATAAGTATAGTTAGGTATATAGTGGTAGGTTTATATTGAATAGGCGGAGGGATAGAGTATATGAGGTAGAGGGGGAGTGGGAGGGGGATATATTTGAGTAGGGTATGAGAGGGGGTAGGTAATTGTTATTGGGAGGGTATATAAGTATATTGGAGTATAAAATTTGAATGTGGTTAGATACTTATATGGAGTAGTAGGATTGGGATATTAGCTTTGGTGTATAGGTAGTATTACCTTATATTGTTTATAGTATGGTAGTGTTTAGTATATTATAGTTTGTAGCTGTTGTAGTATATGATATGGGGGGTAGGGGGTTATGGGGTATTATGGTACGGTTTGGTAGGTAAGTATGTATGGTACTAGACGTAGTAGTGGAGAAGTATAGAAATAGACTAGTGATTAAAGCTAATCAGGTTTGATAGGTCAGATATATTAAGATTATATATATATATTAGGTGCTGAGTGTAATAAATACGTAGTAAATAATGGAGGGGGTGAGTTTATGGGTGATGGATAGTAGTGGTAGTATGGTAGTTATTTCTTCGAGAGGGAGGGTAGTTAGATATAGTATATATATAGATAGTATAATATGTATATGTAGATAGGGACTGTGAGGTAGTGTAGTTAGTTAGAGTAGAGTGTCTATGGTATAGTTTGGTAGGGGTATATAAGTTGTATATAAGGAGTAGAGAGTAATGTTCTAGATAATTATCTATATATATAAAATATATAATATATATATGTAGGTGTATACGCAGGTACTATGTGATAGGGGTGTATATTGCTATTAGCTATAATATGTAGGTATGTTATAGAAACAACTAGATATATATATATTAGGGTAAGGTAAAATTATGATGGAGCTATATATATGTCACTACTAGGGTCTATATAAAATAGGATATAAAGTTTATTAGGTAAAGTTTATAAAAATAAGATAAAAATCGGATAATGACAGTATATATATATACTATATAATATAAATGACGTGAGGATATATAATTATATAATATTGTTGGGGTATGAGTTAGTATTAAGCATATAATAATAAGTAGTGTAGTGATAGGTAGAGTATATATATATATATATATACAATAGTATAGTATAGTAAATATTAATAAATATACGATATATAGGGTTTGGTATAATATATAAGAATATATAGTATAGTAGAGAAGTAGTTATTGTATGATATATAGTATTTGAGTTAGTGATAAGGGTGAATAGTAAATATTAGGTAAGTACTATATTGAGTAGTGGGTAAAGTGGTGCTGATATAGGCAAGATCATATAAGGGGGTAATACATAATGTAGTGATATATCATAAGGATTGCGTTTAAATTAGTGTATATAATATATAATATATATTATATAGTAAGTAGAAATATATATAGATAGTTATATAGTGTCTAGTAATAGGAAGCATATATACTATGTGATATAGATAATAGGGCAGGAGTGAGTAATAGTGTGAGGTATTGATGATATAAAAAGAATAGTTTGTGAGGGGAAGGTTATATATTATATGAGCTAGTACTAGTACTAGGGTAGTAAGTAAGGTATATAGATAGAGAATGTAAGGAGACGGTAGTGAGGTAGTAATACAATTATATGAAGGTACGGTATATGGCGTACGTAATGGTACATGTATGAATATATAACAGGTCAGAGTATATAGTTTGAGAGTGAGTATGATGATAAAGTAGTAGTATATATATATATATATAAATAGTATATATATACTTACAATAATACATATATATAATGATATATTATAATGAGTATTCTATATATATATATAGTATATGGTGAGGTGAGTATAGTAGAACATGGTATCAAGTATAGGGTATATAATAGGGTGGTATATATTATATATGTATGGAGGGGGTGAATAGTATATAGAGTAGAGTGTAATACAGTGGTAATAGTCGAGTTGATAGGGTAGTGCGTATAGTGATACGAGTATATACTTTAATAAGTGAGGGGGTATGGGTGTGTATTAATATTATAGACGTATAGGTATATGATATAGAGCTTAGTGATATATATAGTTACGGCACCACTTATATATATTACCTATAGTATATATACTAGTTATCTATGACTATCTAGCTGAGGGTGTACTATATAATATAATATTATATTAAATATACAAGTGGCTGGTAATGATTTGACTAGTTAGTTATAGATTTATATGTTATATATTATGACATATAATATATTAAATAATATTTATTACAAGTATATATTATATAAAGTATATATAATATATAATATAATAGTATTATATATAATATTAATTGATATATATAGTAATATATAATATATATATTATTATATTATATATATATTTAATAAGTAATAATATATATTATAAATTATATTATATAATATATTTATTATATATTACTAGTATATATCTACTAATATATATATTATATAATAATAGTATATATTTTAATATCTTTATATTAGATATTATTATACTTTATTATAGAATATTAATATATATATAATATATTATAATATATATATATATATATATTATATGATATATTCAGTGCATAGTATATAAATATATAAGTCATTATTAGTAGTATATATATATATTATAATTATATATTAATATAATATATATTATATTATAATATAGTATATCTGATATATATAGTATATATCTATATATATATATATATATAAATCTATATATATTAATAATAGTATATCTATATAACTATATATATTAATAGGGTAATGACTATTAATAAGTATATATATTATAGTGAGATATAGTATATATATATAATAATATATATATCGTATATATAATATATATATATATATAAATATATATATATTATTAATATATATTATATTTAATAATTATATAATTATAATTATAATAAATATATATTATATATTTATATATATATATATTATTATTAAACTCATTTATATTATATTAATAATATCTATATAGATTATTATTATATATTATTATATATATATATAAATAGTATATATTAATTAATTTTTATTATATATATATTATATTAGATATATTATTTAATTTATAGTATATTATGTAAATGCTTTGTTATTTTTTGACTAATTATATATTAATATATAGTTATATATATATATATTAATTAATATTATTCTAATATATATTATTAATATATTATCTAATAATATATATATATATATATATATATATTATATATATATATAATATTTATAACTATATTAATAAATATATTATTAAAGTATAATGATATATATATATATATATATTATATATAATATATTAGAATATATAATATACTATATAATATTATAATATACTATATAGTATATTATATATATTATATATATATTTATATATGTATATATATAAAAGATATATATATATATATTATATTATCTATAATTAATTAACCAAGTATAATAATATATATATTAATTTTACTATAATAAATATATCTTTATAATATACATTATTATATATATATATATATTATCATTATATATTTATATAATATGATATATAATATACATATAATAATATTATTATACTATATTATATATTCATTATAATAATTTATATATATATATAATATATATAATATATATATTAATATATATATATATATATATATAATATTAACATATATAAGTATCATAATATATGTTTAATATAATCTATATATTATAATGTATTACTATATATATATATAATTAATATATATAATATATATAATAATATTATTATATTACTAAATAATTATATAGATAACTTATCCATATAAAAACTATGTATTATTATAGATATTAAGATAATATTATAATATATAAGTTAAGTAAGGAATAATTAAGTAGGTATTAATATATATAGATATATTGTTTGTATAATATATGCTATAAAATAATATTTTTTTAACAGATAAATATGAATTATATATAATATTATATCTTTAATAGTTAATATTATATATCTATTTATATGATTTATATATTTAATATTACGGTAATATTATATATATATAATATATAATATATTGATATATATTATTATATATTTATAATAGTATATATAATATATAATATATATAATATAGTTATATAATTAATATTATATTTATATATATATATGGATATAAAAAAAATAATCATTAAGTAGAATTCATCTTCTTTAGACTTCATATATTTCATAATTAATAGTTAATTATTTATATCATAAATACTACATAATATATTATATATATAATATATATTTTATTAATAAATATATTATTATTATCTATTAAATATAATATATATATTATATATATAATATATATAACTATTAATAATATCATATAATATAATATAATTATATATATATATATTATATATATATAATATATTATAAATATATATATATATATTTAATATATAATATATATATATATAATATAAATTATAATATATTATAGTATTATATATAATAATAATATATATATAATATAGTAATATATTATATATAGTTAATATTAATATATATATATTAGATATATAATATTTATATATATATTAATATATATATATATATTATAGTATCATTATAATTATTTATATATATATTATATAGTTATATTATACTATATATATATATGGTATATAATATATATATATATATAATTAATTAAATATTAATATATATTATATATTATAATATATATATATATATATATATAATAGATAGTATAAATATCTAGGTATATTTAAAAATAATAGTTAATATATATTTTTTTAATACATAATATATCATATATATATGACGATATTAACTATATATATATATATATTAATTATTATAATAGTAATATATAGTATATATATATTAATATATATATATATATATATATATATATATATATATATATATATATAGTATATAGTTATTAAATAATATAGGTATATATATATTATGTATATATAGGGTCAAGTCATATTTAATATATATATATGTAATTTATATATTATATTAATTAGTATATATATGATATATTTATATAATATAATATATTATAATATATATATATATAGTCATATATATTAATATATAATATATATATATTATATTAATATATTAAAGTAGTAGTCTATTAATATATATTATATAATATATATATATACATATATATATATGTATATATTATTACTATATATTATATTATTATTATATATATATATATATAGTATAATATATATATTATTAATATAATAATGTTAATATATATATATATATATATTATATAGTAAGTATATATATTATATATATATAATATATATATGTAATATATTTATAATTATTATATATAATTAATTATAATGTATAATATATATTATATAATAGTAGTATATTTATATATATATATATACTTATTTCAAAAATACATAACAGATTTGTTTTAAGATAGAGGACACATCCAACACATTAAATAAAAAAAATACTTAACAGACTAGCCTTGAGTAGACTGTAAAGTCCTTACTACTACTACTACTACTACTACATTAACGCTATAACTTATAAGTGATAATGCTGAAAGCTGAAAACTTAAAAATGAGATTCATATACTATTAAATATTTACAAATAAAACCATGTTCAGTATTTACAAAATTTCCTTAGTAATAAGAATATTTAAGTCAATAGTATAAAAGATCATAAAGACGTCTTAAAAACAAATTTCAATTTTAATTTGAAAATTGTTCAAGAATATTTTCACTAAAATGATAACGTTCATACTAATGCGATCATAAATATTTCCAATTGAGAAAATTAATAGTAAATCTAATTAATCCAATTTCAACATTGGAGTTAAAAAAATAAATAAATAAATAAAATTTGAACCTCGATAGCAAGCAAAACCTGTAATAAAAGTGCAAGAATAAAGAAATCAAATTGGTGTGAAAGACGATCACTGTTGATTCTGGAAAAATGTCAACTACCATGTTGTATGACCTGGGTACAGTCAGTTACCCTGCAATGACTGCAGAAAAGACCACATTCTTAAACATGAAACATTTACAAACATTGCATCGAAATATGTAGGAATTGAAAAAATTTTATGTAAACTTTATGGCTATATTTCTAGTGTGAAACATAAGAGCTGATAATTTAAAATATCTGCTGTCAATGTACTGACTACAACCCAAATATAAATTTTAATAATTCCATTTTAGACAAACTAATGTCCATAACTCTTGCTCATTTTCAGAAATTTTAACTTCAAATTACTAAACTTGATCAATTCAAAATCTTGCCAACCAAAGCACCATCTTAAATTGTTTTTAAAAGTTTAACAAAAACCATTGTTGAAAAACATTATGTGTGCATCACTATATGATAGATGATGGTGGTGATTGTATAACAAAAATTAGCTGCTTCCTGGTTTGAATAAAATAGTGCTACCAAGACCATTAAATTTGAAAAGAAATTTACAGCTAGTCCACATTAAAATTTTATAAGTAGTTAATGCGAGAGAGAAAAATTTACAATAAAAGTTTTCTAATGACATCAAAGTCAGGAAAAGAGAAATCTCCTGAAGGACAAACATCATTAAAAAGTTCTTCACTTCAGTCAAAGGCACTGTAAAAATTACAATTGTTTCAAAAACACCTTATCAAACTGGTAGAAAAACAGGGTATGTCCTTAACTTTATTTTTACAATCAGTCTTTCAAGGCCTAAATGGAGAAATGAATACTAAACTTGAAGTTTCTCAATAAAGACAAAATACCAGGAAGTTTATTTTCTAAAAAGCAATGAAAAAAGGAAGAGCTTTGAAAAATTTTTATTTTTATTTTCGTGGGTGTTTCATGTCCCTTAAAAAAAAGGCTACCACTAGTAGTTACAGGTTTAACCATTTAAGGAGTCAGAACAAGGTCGGGTCTACAACAAATTGAGAAGGGTGGGGTATTTGGAGCCAGCTCCACAGACCTGATAGAAAAGTTACAAAAAATAAATTCAATCAAAGGGTCAATTTTCTTGGATGTTTCTAATGAGCTTTCAAAACAATCACTCGAAAACACAAACTATTATTGTTAATAATAAAAATTTGTCAGTCATAAAAAAATAATTAAGACTTATTGTATATAACTATATATAATTAAGGTATAAAAAAATTTGAAATGTTTGAAAACACACAAAGCTAAGTGTATAAATAAATAAATAAAATAAATAAATAAATAAGCGAAAAATAATATTTACCTAAATCCACACATTTTTGTACAATAATTTTACTTCCCCCTATATAAGTATTATTCAACTTGATTGCGTCATTAGCAATTTCCTCTGACTCGAAACCAAGGAAAGCAAATCTTCGAAGTGTTCCATCTTTCTTGTATTTGAGATTTAGGTCAGTAATTTGACCTATTGGTGTGAAGTGGCTGCTCAACTGTTCTTTGGTAATCTTTGAATACAAAATAAAAATAAAAAATATATATATATATATAGAATACCTTCACACAATCACAACTACAGTACATCTTTAAAAAATTTAAATCTAAATAAATAATTCTTGGCATCACAATTACATTTATCTTACAACCAATAAACCAAAAATTTTAAAGTTTAAATCTTCTAATGTTACTAGAATAACCTACTACTACTACTACTACGACTACAACTACTACTAATAATAATAAGCAATGTCGCTAAGCTCCACCAGAATGCAAGTATTTAGGCTTGCCTAAGGGCGAGCAGAGCTTGTCAAATGTGTTTTTTACATTGTTGTTTAATCACCACACAAAAGGATTGAAAATTTTGCTTAATAAAAAATTAATACTAATAGTATACAGATAAAATAATAATAATAGCTTTAATTTAATTGTAAATTCTTAATTTATTTGTGAAGCTCTAAATTAATTATTGTACCATATATATTTTTTTCTTACTTCAATTTTATTTGCCACACAAAATGTCAGGACAGAAAATGGCAGGTTTAAAAATAATAATTCATCAGACTCACAGTCTCAAAATTGGATAGAACCCAATAATGAGCCATGCTAAATTACAAAAACTGAGCAAATGGAACCTAATTAGACAAAGATTTGGAAACATGTATTATATTATTTAAATAGAATAATAACTTAATATCTTTGACATAAAAAGAATAAATTCTACTCCTTAAGTCTCTCTCTCTCTCTCTCTCTCTCTCTCTCTCTCTCTCTCTCTCTCTCTCTCTCTCTCTCTCTCTCTCTCTCTCTCTCCTCTCTCTCTCTCTCTCTCATCTCTCTCTTCCTCTCTCTCTCTCTCTCTTCCTCTCTCTCTCTCTCGTCTCTCTCCTCTCTCTTCTCTCTCCTTCTCTCCTCTCATCTCTCCTCTCTCTCCTCTCTCTCTCTCTCTTCTCTCTCTCTCTCTCTCGTCTCTCCTCTCTCTCTCTCTCTCTCTCTCTGCTCTCTCTCTCTCTCTCTCTCTCTCTCTCTCCTCTCTCTCTCTCTCTCTCTCTCTCTCCTCTCTCTCTCTTCTCTCTCTCTTCTCTCTCTCCTTCTCTCTCTCTCTCCATCTCTCTTCTCTCTCTCCTCTCTCTCTCTCTCGTGTCTCTCTCTCTCTCTCTCTCTCTCTCTTCTCTCTCTCTCTCTCTTCTGCTCTCTCTCTTCTCTTCTCTCTCCTCTCTCTCTTCTCTCTCTCCTCTCCTCTCTCTCTCTCTCTTTCTCTCTCTCTCTCTCTTTCTCCTCTCTCCCTCTCTCTCTCTCTCCCTTCTCTTCTCCTCTCTTCCTTCTCTTCTCTCTCTCTCTCCTCATCTCGTCTCTCTTTTTATATCTCTCTCTCTCTCTCTCTCTCTCTCTCTCTCTCTCTCTCTCTCTTTTTTTGCTCTTTTCATTTCTCTCTCTCTCTCTCTCTCTCTCTCTCTCTCTCTCTCTCTCTCCTCTCTCTCCCCCCCCTCTTCTTTTTCTCCTCTCTTTCTTTCTCTCTCTCCGTCTCTCTTTTCTCCCCTCTCTCTCTCTTCTCTTCTCTTCTCTCTCTTTCTTCTCTCTCTCTCCCTCTCTCTCTCTCTCTCTCATGGAACATCAAACAAAAATAACTGGTATTTGAATACTTTGCAGCCAACTTTTATTAGAAGAACCCATTTCATGTCTATATTTCTGAATATGAACAAACTTCCAGCTGGTATTTAATCAATTATTCTGGAGGTTAAAAATTTACAAAAAACACGTTTATAAACTTATTTAAATAAATCTTTACTTACATTATTTGACAGATTTTTTACAATTATTCGGGACATCTCAAAATTTAAATATCTTATCTGAAATATTAAAATATCTTTTATATAAAATATAGGCCCTAGTAGATTACTATCAAAAACCTGTAAAATAAATTAAAACAGAATTAGCAGGGATATTAAGTTTACATCCCACTGTGATGGGGCATCCCTATGTGTGGGGTTAGAGAATTCCCATAATTTACTCGATTGAAGTAAGGGTTGTACGGAGACTATTCAGTCTCCCTTAACCTAGGGCCTCCTCAGATAGAAAATGAGGGGCAGGACTTGTAGAAATATTTCATAAGGCGCTGAAGCTCTAGCTACTGTAACAACACTCCTTGCTGGTATTACATAACCCACTAGCTAACTATGACATTGTCCCACTAGACTCCATTTTAATTCATAACTACTGCTCAAATATTTGTTGTCATTGATCATAGCCTATTCAATTGACAAGATCATTTGAAAAATCTTAATAATGCTAGATGGAACCTTACTTGAAATACCAGAGGCACATTGAACAGGAAGGGTTAAAGAAGGAACCCCCACCTCTTACAGAGAAAGTCGAAGTTCCTCTATGGGTACAAAATAATGGCCACATCAATTTCACCACTGCAGGATGGACAGAGGAGTGTGTTGGAGAGACCCAAAGAAAAGAGGTGCCCATTGAGACCTAAATGCCCAATTCTCAATCTTGTTATGGCAGTTTCCAAACGATGATTACAGAAGAGTGAAAATTGTACATCTTCCCTGTAATATTGTCCCAGGGGATGAGTGCTAAGGAAAGTACCGAGCTGCTCCCTCCAAAAAATATTCATCTTCTTGCTAATGCAGGAATACTATTCCACCAACTCTAAGGGGGAAATATCCTGTGTTGATGCCGGTAGGCCAACTTGGCGGATACATCTGCAGTCTCATTACCAATGTGGGAAGGGACCCAGTGGAAATGTAGTGCTCAATCCCTTGACTTGGAGACATACTGTACTACTGATGATACAATGAATATTTAATTGAATTCTCCTGTATTTGGTGGTTAGCAAATAATATGAAGGGAAGCACTAGAAATAGAAAAGATTACCGTACAATAGATTGAGGAGAGAGATTGGGCCCCGTTTGGGGCCCCCCCACCACAAACTGTAATGCCCTGAGAAAAGTATAAGTTCTAGGAAGGTCACTGAAGGTAGTGGAGTTTCTAATTCTGCAAGGAGGAAAAGGTGTGGGAAATTCACAGCAGCTGCTGCATAACAAGTTAAACCCTGATGAACTTAAGAACCATCATTATACATCTGAAAGTGTTTTGTAGTTTTCCAGGATTTCTTGAAAGAGAGAGTGCTCCAAAATAGGAATACCATCCCTGCTTTAAGTCAGGCTTGGATTGCAATAAGGTGGTATCAGAGAAGCAGATAAAACTGGATGCAGGGGCACCTCCTGCAAACCAAGAGACTGAACTATATGCCTAGCTCGAGAGATAAAGGATAAAGTGGATATTCCTCTTCTAAAGGAACCCAATTCACAAGCACAATAGGAAACCTTGAAAGGATGGTTCACCAATGCAGACATCAAACTTAAACATATCTCTACAAAACCAGATCTCCCAATGCGTTGGAGAGGAAGAAAAGTGTTTTGAATGGTTTCCAGGCATTTTAGAGATGTTGGGGAAGCAGAAGAGAAAACCACACTCCCATAATCTAATCTGGCTCTGATATAAGTGGAGAAGCATGCTCTGGAAAGCACCCTATTTAATCCCTGCCAAATGTCCCATCATATTTAGCCTCTTCTAGGGTTGGGAAAGGAAAAAAACAAGCTCGTTTTTTTCCGAAAAAAATGTTTTTTTTTCATGAAAAAAAAAAACAGCCTGAAAAAAACAAGTAAAAATTTGTTTTTTTTTCCGTTTTTTTTTTTTTCAATTAAGTTGTGGTACATGTTTGATGAACAATCATATAATTTTAGCAAATATGCTCTAATTTGGACCTTTTTTTGGTTCCAATTTTCTACAAGGTGGAAGCCCTGAGTTTGTGTTCAAATTTTTATGGGGGTTTTCCATATTTTTATTTTATATTTGAATTTTGAATTATCATAATTTTGTTTGTGGCTTCATTTATGTTTTCTTACTTTTTTGTTTCAGCTTTCAGTAGTACATTTTTATCAATAATTATTTAATCAGATTAATGCG
>JABUQX010028391.1:32500-37893 GCA_015478945.1 Trachelipus rathkii | reverse complement strand
GTGACACTGTTTCAGATATGTATGGGGGGGTGGGATATCAAAATTTATTAGTAAGTTGTGTGTTTTCTTATTGACCTGTATTTTTATTAATTGGTATGAGGATGTTTGGTCGTTATTCATGAGTTGTGTATGATTTGTGGTGTTTAGAAATTGTATATTTTTATGTTTGTGTGTGACAAGGGAATGTTGTGTTATTAGGGAATTTAGCGAGATGTGTCCTGCTTAAGATTAGATTCATGTATAAGTATTTTGTGTCTGTTGTATTTAATTAGTGTGTTTTAAAGTTCCTTGTGTTAATTTTTTATCCCATTAATGCCCAGTTGAGTAAAATGATTGAATTATGGGGGTGTGGAATTCTGGTTTCTGCATTCGCATTTCCGTACATTTGAAACTACCAAGTTTTGGAGTAAGCATTGGTGATTTGAAGGCTACTACACTTTAGATGGAACCTTTAATGACAGGAATTGGACAGTACTGAGATTAGACCTCAACCATATTTTCTATTGCATATAGGACAGGATCCTGGGTTTCCTTCACTTCACCAGCCAACATAAGAAGTTGGGGCGCGCATCTCATATGATTTAACAATATAATACAGCATAATAAGTAAACTGAACAAAATGTTGATTCACACTCATATATATATATATATATATATATATATATATATATATATATATATATATATATATATATATATATATATAATATATATATATATATATATATATATACTAACAATAATGTTAATACAGACTTATAATATATATATATATATATATAATTATGTTTGTGTAATAAATATATAAACGTTGTTTTGAATTTACTGGAAATTGTTTACCGGTGTTGCTATAATAACGTTTCTAATAAGCCCGAAAGGAAGTTAATAGTATAGATGCCAAACGTCCAATTCATTTCCAGTTCCCTTCCCCTTTTGTTCTGATTTTGATTGCTCATTGCAAAGTTATATCACCTATAAGCTTCTTATAGGTTATGGGAAAAGCATTTCAGAAAGCATGTTTTCCATAATAAATTTACATCTATATATATATATATATATATATATATATATATATATATATATATATATATATATATATATATATATATATATATACTGTATATATATATATATATATATATATATACATATATATATATATATATATATATATTATGCATAATATGTATATGTATATATATGTATATATGTGTGTATATATATATGCTATATATATATATATATATATATATGTAATAATATATAATAATAATAACTATAATATATATATATATATGTATGTATAATATATATATATATATATATAAGCATACCTTATACAATCATTGCATACACACATACATACGGCAACGCACGCACATACAGTACATGCACACATAGAAACATGTACACTTTACTTTTACACACATATATATATATATATATATATATATATATATATAATAATAATATTAGCATATATATATATGTATGTATTATGTATATATATATATATATATATATCTTATATATCATATATATATATTTATATATCAGTGGCGGCTCGTGGTCAAAATTCTTGAGTAGGCAAATCCAAAAATATATATATATATATATATATATATATATGTATATGTATGTATATAACAACTTATGATATGCCTATGTATGTATATATATATATATATATATATATATATATTACTCACATTTATTTATAAAGAAGATCAATTTTTCTTTCTTTTCTTTTAATTGTAATATCCTATTATTTTTCCTTGCCCATATATATATATATATATATATAACTAACATATATATATATATATATGTATATATATATATATATATATCATATGTAATAATAATAATAATATATAATAATATATAATAATAATAATAATAATATATATATATTATATAATATTATATATATATATATGTAATATGTATATATAATTATATAATAACAATAATATATAATAATAATAATAATAATAATAATATGTATATATATATATATATGTAATAATATGTAATATACTAGCGACAGTAAGGGGATGAATGGTTCATATGGATCACTAGCTGTGTTGCGCGTTTTCTAACATTTGATTTCCAATGGCTTACAACACTCGAAGAATTTGATGATTTTGACTGAGACTTGATCAGATACGTTCAATATTTACATTATTTACCGAAACTAACAGCTCAATTTTATTAAAAACTCACAATCTATTAATAAAAATAATATGAAAAGCGATATTACTAAATAGAACTTTTACAATCTTTATTAATAACGCTTAAATATAGCAGCCTGATCTTAGTCAGAGCGACCTATATCGTCATGAGAAAGAATTTAGGTCAAACGTTTTCTGCGACTCTCAGATTAGTTAATAATTATATAAATGGATTATGAATTTAATTAAATAAGTCGATATAAGAGATGATCAAGTTAGCATAAAATAATTATTAATTAGTTAATTATTATAATTATGTTATTAATAATATTATTATTATTTCTTGCTAATACAATTTAAATGGGGATTATTTAAAAAATGACTGATACTGACTTGTCAGGCACATTCAAAGTTGCCTAGCCTTAGAGAATAAGGAACTATTTTTTTGACTCCGAGAATTAACAATTGCCACCGATCGCTACTATTAAAAAAGGAATCGAGTAGAAATTGATGCCGGCATCTTAAAGCTAGCCTTCGAAAGAAATCATTATATATATATATATATATATATATATATATATATATATATATATATATATATATATATATATATATATATATATATATATATATATATATATATATATATTTTGTCTTTTTTATATTTTTGGGCTCACTAAAGCAAGTGGGCGTTGCCTACTCTGCCTACCCCCAAAAGCCTATATATATATATATATATATATATATATATATATATATATATAATAATATATATATATATATATATATGTATATATATAATATAATAATAATAATAATAATATATATGTATATAATATATCCTTTCAAATATATACTGTATATATATATATATATATTAGAATTAATGACTTTTATACAACCTCGCTTCAATGTATCATAATTTGATGAGCTTACATTAAAGATTAAATGAAATCTTACTTCTAAGGTGTTTGATAAAAAAAAACTCACGCACAAAATGATTTTAAAAATTTTATTTATCAGCGTTTTTGCCCATTTTTGGAGGTCACTGTAAGCAGATAAAAAATTGAACACAAGCTTTAGAGTCACATATATACAACATTATATAGGGTCATCAAACACACAAGGAAGTCAATTATTTACGATAATGTCATTGGACAGGATGAATCTCAGTGGGAGGTTGTCCTTGTTGCGGCAGGAGTCGTGCAAGTCTTGCATAACTTTGATCGCACGCTCACAGCACTGGTTGCTTCGGGCAATGTTGATTGGAGATTCATCTGTTTTCCAGTGGGTTTTCAAGCATTTGAGACCTGTTGGGTAGTCATTCAGAGCTGCAGATAGTTCATCAAAATCTTCAGCGCGGAACAATTGACTGCTGAACCAATGATCCATGAGTAGGAAATAAATGAACAGATTTTACGCAGCCTGTTTCGGGTTTCAGGCATCAGAATATATGCAAGAAGGGCTAGAAACTGATCTGTTGAAACTTTACGAAAGGGATCTCATTCCTCTCAGTGCAGTGACGGAAGACACGAGTAAGATGGTAGAGAAACTTCATCTGAAATCGTTGATACTCTAGCCACCTGTTTCCTTAATCTTGCTTTTACCTTTGCTGAAGGCTGCTTTCAATTTATCATAATTGCTCATCAAATTCTGCACAAAGTACTGCGATGTTTGATAGCTATGATCACAGTCCATGGAGCTCATCGTCAATGACAGCGCAAAGAACGCGATCCAGCACATGGTGCTAGCAACTCATGAACTTGGGTTTGGGTAACCTTTCTCTTCGAACATTTGCAGCAGCCGAACAACAACGCCTATTTTCTTGCCGATATTCACGCTTGTTGTGTCGGCAACAATCATCACGATTAATTCACACAGGTTGAACTCTTCTAACATATCCCGAAGTCCTGCGATTGTTTGAGCTTTCCCATCTTTCAATTTGAGCGCAGTCAACTTAATTTCTTTTGCTTCATTCTTGAGGACCACTGCCTGATATTCAATGTCTTGCTCCATGGGCTTTAAGTCACAGTGGATTCAAGAAATTTGAAGTGTCCAATGACGTGGTTTTTCTGAGGCATGCGACTCCGTTCACTCAAGGATGCTTCATAAATTGCCACGTTGCCTCTTCTTGATGGCGCTTGAAACTGGACTAAGTTCTTTGTCCAGGTTTCCTTGTTCTTCTCCGTGTTAGAAGAGCTCTTCTTGAACGACATGTTGTCTTCTACTCAGCAACTGAAATAGAAAAGGCCTTAAGGTAAATATATTAAATGCGTAACAAATTAAATAAACTGTTATTGTGTTTTCATATATTTTATTTAAAAAACAAGCAATTCAAAATTATAGAAAATAAAAAAGGCAGACACTAATGAAATATTATATGCACAAATATAATTAGCAAGAGAGTTCAATGTAGCTCACCAAATAATACAAGATCTCTTTATAATAAACTCTGGAGAATGCGTAATACTTATAATAAGGCAATAATAATGTTGATACAAAATTAAGCTAATTAAAACTCAACTACCCGCTTTGAACACCTCGCTTATATACCAGTTTATACCACACTGCGAAACAGCGGAAGAAAATAATAGAACACTACAGAAGCTTCCTGAGCAATTACGTCACCATGACGTCACTGTCCGGGCGGACGGCTCACAGCGTTCTATGATATTCTGGAAAATTCTATACAATTCTCTGGTACATAAATTATTGAAAAATCGGTTTGATGACTTATATTATATGTAAACATTGTTAATATAATTATATAATATGCTAAAATGGCCTACATAACATTTCAAAGTGGTTTGTGCGTGACCTTTTTCAATATTTCAATGGAATAAACGTCATTTTAGTCATTAATAGGCAAAAGTTCATCCATTCGTGCTACAGGAAATGATTTTCGAGAAAAAAAATCAAAATGTTATCACCCTAATATACATATTCTGTTTTAGCTGACAAACATCTGATATATCAGATTTTTTGATGAGATGGAAATGTGTGTTGGTGAATGATTCATTGACATTGCATAATTAGAAGCCATGGATGCTAAAACCATAGCAAGTGCTAATGATTGTTTTCTTGGCAAGAATGGACTAGATCCAAATAAGTGCATTGGACAAGGTTACGATGGCTGCTTAGCTATGGCAGGGAAAGAATATATATAAATATATATTATATAATATATATTATAATTATATATATATATATATATATAT
>JABUQX010028391.1:0-17500 GCA_015478945.1 Trachelipus rathkii | reverse complement strand
ATATAATATTAAATATAATATATATATATATATATATATATATATATATATATATATAATATATCATATATACTAATAATATACTATATATTATTATATATATATATATATATATAATATACATATATATACTCTTATTTAAGTACTATATAATTATATATATACTACTATATAATATATATTAATATTGATATATATATATTATATTAATATATATATTAAATATATTTATATACAGTATATCAATATTAATTGTATTTCATGATTATCTTCACTTTTATATATATGAGATATATTATTACTAATATATATACTTATATATATTATATATTATATATATATAAATATACATACAAAGCAAGCCCAAAAACTTTGGACTTATGTGTTATGTAGGGTGTTGTGGTATTCGAACACATATAAGGTGTAAGGTGTAGAAGGCTATTCTGTGAGAGTGTCTATAAATTTGAATATTATAATTTCATTTATTTATTGGGTAATAAATTAAACCCAATATGATGAACAACTTACTGAGAAGTAAAAGACATTTGCTACAATAGGAGTTCTGAGAAGAATTTTTTAGGGGTTTCTGGAATCTAAAGCCATCTTAGGTCTCTCAGATAGAGTACGACTTGTGATATTGAAGCGAAGTAATAGTTTTTATTATCCTATTTATTTCCATGGGCCAAAATAACTAAATTATGTGGTGGCCACGTATAATTAGAAAATATATGTATTATTATTTTTGATATAGTGTATCCGATCTTCTTATATATTAACAATTATTCAAGAAGCTTCAGCAGTTTGGTAGATGATTCATTATCTGCAACATATTTAGCCCACAATGAGAATGTGTTCAGAATTCTAAATTGAAATTATTAAAACTCAATATTAGCATTTATTATTAGATAGAGACGTTGTAAAAAATCTAAAAAAATATTGGAATTCTTTTTTAAGTTTATGGAGCAGCAAATTTTTTTTCATATAATAGGATTCTATCTAAAAGAGAAGAGTAATTAAACATATATTCTTTTTTAAACCCTACATATATAATTTATAAAGTTGTGGTTTTTTTTTATTATCAAGTGAACTTGTTATATATTTCATATAATTGTCATTATTTGTCAGGAATGAATGTCTACCCATTAAAAATTAAAAAGAAGAGAATATTACGAATAATAATAAATGATACATTCAAGAGGAAGGATTGGAAAGAGGCGACATATTAGAAAGGACTAATAATAATATTTCTCCCGATCTGAATATGAGAATTATTAATATTACTTATTACTTAGAGTTTTCTAGTATTGGTTGAAGGGGCGCTCCTTATTTTTTCCTTGTTAGGGTGCAAAGGAAGGAGGAACACTGCATAAAGCTCATGAAATCAAAAGCTTTCTCGCCATGTGCGTCTATGACTCTAATTTAGAGCTTACATCGTAATTTAATATATTAAAAAACCCGCAAGCTTTCATACTTGTGTGTAAGTAACTCGGCTACGCCTTTATTCACAATCGATTTATATGATTAAATATGCAGAAGGACATGGGTGGTGTGAATAGGATTCAGGGGGTAAGACTGGATTAATGTAGTGAAAAAAATCCTTCCCATCTTGTGCTGGGACACTTCACCCAATGCTTGATTCAGAAGCGAAAAAGTTAATCATCATTTTCTAATCTTTGCACAGTGGACTCACGTGTGTGCCATGTAAAAGTAAATATATAAATGGGGCCCCCTATCTAGTAATAAAGGGTGAGTGTTATTTTTTCCCTCCCAAAATTTTTTTATATATATAAGTTTGTTTTATTTATTCAAGTACGCGATATTTATTTTCTAATAAAGAAAATAATTGAGAAATGTCATAATAAATTATTTTTAATGAAAAGACATTACTTATTTAAAAATGGAGAATAAAAGGACTGCTAACTCCCTCTCCCATATTTTTATTTAAAGTATTATTATTCGTGATACAAAATAGTTGAAAGGTGAGTCAGTATATATTAATTTTATTTTAGTTTTTAAGTAGGGGTATTATATATATATACTATAGGGTGGGGGGTGGATGAGTATATAGTAAAACATTTATTATATTATGTTATAAATATAATAATAATATATAACAACCAAATAAATAAAATAACTACCCAATAAAACTCGCGTTTACTACATGTATATATATTCCAAAATAAAATAAAAATATTGTTTATAATGTTTTAAATATAATATATATACTAACGTATATTAACACACAAAATAAAACTATAAATAGTAGGTATGTATTATGTTTATTCTAAAACTTTTCATTTATATTTATATTGATTAAAAAATATTAAAACTTGTTAGGGATAATAATAAATTTAGTGTATATAGGTGATAGTAATAACGATAGAACTGGTGAATATTTATATTTATTTTGGGTGGTAAAATATATAAACCAAATACCATATAATTATATAAATACATGAACTGATTAGGCTACATGACAACAAAATTCAGCAAAATAAGCGAAAAATACTCGAACAATATTTATTTAAGTTTTTATTTGCATTTATACTTTTTAAAAAAAGATATTCGTATTAACATTTGCCTACGCGATATAAAAATAAAATTATTCGCTTTTCAAATTCGCACTCTGACACATACAGAATGAGAATATGAAATCGGGTCCGATTTGAGGTTTTTTTTTTTGTATAAGTTCACGCAGAATGACGCGTTGACTAATTTAATACCCACTCGAGGTCGATTGGACATTTTAATTTGTATATTTATTTGTTAGTTTCTTACACTTCGATATATGACTCCTCTAATCAAAAAAAATGAATTATTACCCACTGGGGAGATCTAACTTTTTAAACGTTCAATGAGTATAACTGCATTCCGCCCCCCCCCATCCTTAGTTGTGGTTTTGGCGAATATGTCTTTTCGATTTATTGTATTTACCACTTTTTGACATTGTTAATTGAAATACTTCTGAACGAATAAATATTCTACGGAAAGAAGAGCGTGCATCTAGTGTTTACGAAGCTCATCTAAGGTCAGCCAAAGTGACAAGTGATGTGGGTAGAAAAATAAGCGTACGTACGAAAGAGAAAATAAGGATACTCCAATTGCCAGTCTTAGAATGTGATCAAATTGCACCTTGAAACATTTTGTTGGGACACTCCATTTAATGGGACGATAAAAACGAAAAAACATAGTGAATATAAGGCAAAATTTCAGAAATGACAGTAATGGATGATCTTCCGTTTTATCACGTTGAAGTTAAAGCTTTGTACGGTTAATGAAAGAAGCGGGCCCCATATATAAACTATATCAAAAGAAATATTACAGTGGTATTCTTTGTGAGAAAATATGTGACGGCGTTAAAACTAAAGTTTCAGAATTAATAACCTGCATCAAACCATCATCCAAGCTAGAATCCTTAACCAACAAATAGTTAGATACTCAATCAGAATTTTTTTTGCTATTTCTGACTACTCAAGTCGTGGATTAAGACTTCAAAGGTAACATTTTTTTGTTGTGTACTGAATCACTCACTAAACGTCGTACGGGTGAATGTCTCAGTGACGTATTTAAAAGAATGTTGACGAAATGTAACCTATCTCTAGATGATGTTCCCTGTATCATGAGAAATGCTGGTGTCACTATAAATAAAACTGCTTCTTATATATATATATATATATATATAATATAATAATATAATCGATATAATAATTATATTAATATAAATTCCAATGAATATTTTATTAAAAGATTATATTAAATATATAAAAAATAATATAAGTAGTTGTATAAATATAATATTATATATTTATGGCTGATGTGATGTACGTCAACAGAAATAATATATATTAACTCTGTAAATAGTTTATATATATTACCCTTAATATAATATAAAATATATCAAAGTTTATACAAAACCATATATATTTTTTATAAAGATGTTTTAATGCATTCTTATATAGCAAATTATTTATCTTTGGATATTTATATAAAACTATATTTTTTTATATAAATTTAATATTATATTAATTTATTATATTAATAATATAATAATATATATATTTATAATATATAATTACTAAGGCTAAATATAAATAAATATACTAATAATTATATTATTTATTATTCTCCCATATATATTATATCTAGGTAGGGCTCATACCTAAATATCAATAAAAATAAATAAATATAATATTATAAAATAATAATATATATAATATGATATAATAATATATATTTTAAATGATATATATATATTACTGAGTATTCAGTGGTTGAAGGTATATCATCTTTATTCTCTTTAGGGTATTTAATTACTATATATATGCAGAGAGAAGCTAATTGATATGACCTGTGAAAACATAGCGCTAAGCTCACATTTTACATTAAATCATAAAAGCAATAAACGTAATGTCTTTTAAGATTATTCCACTAGTATCTGGAAAGAAAATTTTTTTGAAACTATAATTTTAATATAAAAGCACACAAAATTTCAGACAATAATTAGAGTGACATAGCACTACGAAGATGCAAACCGTAACTGCCATATCAATACTAATGTTGGAAGTAAAGCAAAGTAATATGTAAATCTCTAATAAATTTCCTTAGATTGGAGTGATGTTCAACATCAACTCTAAGAAAAGACCAATTTGTGATTTCTTCTCAAAAGGTTCGTCCTATCTCTGTCCGGTTTCTGATACCAGAATTGGTTTTCCGAATGTAAATTAACATGTAAACATTTATTCTTTATCTCTCGAAACATTCGTTGGTAATGTATGTCTGTAATTACTTTACAACACAGTAATTAAGTGTTAATTACCAACTAATGTTATTATTCCTCTCCTTTTATATTTCTTTTGGTGAAATTGTAGGCAAAGTCCATGGAACTTTCCTTATCTTTTTTTCTAACCTAAAAAGTAGTAATTATCATTCGTAGTTGTGGTTTGAGACCAACTGGTTATGGTGAGTTATTGATGTATTTGGATTACTATTATTTTTTTTTATTATTTTCTATTATTTTATTTTATTATTATTATTTTATTTATCTCATTAATTGAATTTATTTTCCCAAACGTATTGTATTATTATTATTATTGATTAGTGTGGTTTGTGTGTTACTTATTATATTATTATGTATTGTTATGTATTAAATATATTATTATTATATTCTGTTGTACTCTAACGTACTTTTTCTTCGTGTTTTTCTTCTGTTCTTCGTCTTACTTCTTCTTTCCTGGTCTTGTTATCTATTATTATGTATTATTTAATTATTATTTGATTATTATTATTGCTTATTTATATTATTATATACTTATAGTAATTATTATTATTATATAGTATTAATTATTTTATATTATATTCTATCTCTCTTTTTATAATTTATTTAGAAACTTATATATCAATACTATTTTTTTATTCAAATTGATAATATATCGTTATTTTATTTATTATTTATTATTTGATTCATTTATTAATATTATTATATTATTTTTTTTATTTATTATATCTATATTTATTATTTATTATTTATATATATTATTATATTTATTATTTTATTATTTTTTTTTTGATAGATATATATATATTATATTTTGGTAGTGTATTTTATTATTATTTAATATTAGTATATATATTGTATGTTATAATTATTATTATTTATTATGTATTTTATTATTATGATTTTTTTCTATTCATTCATCCTCTATTACTTAATAAAACTACTTTCTAAATTGATGTTATGCTATGTGATTTTATTTCTTACTAAATGTTTTTATTTTAATTTATTTTATATTATTTATTTTATTATTATTATATTTTATATTTTTATTAATTTTATTTTTGTTCGAATTTTGCTTATTAATTATTTGGATTATTATGTTATTTTATTTTTCAATTTAATTTTATATTAAAATTTATTAATTTATATAATATATTTCAAGAAAAATAATTAATTATTTTCTAGATTTCTCATTTTTTCACTGATTATTTAATTTATGAATAATATATAGGATTTAGCTATTTTGATGGGGAATCTAGCAGTTGGGTAGTAGTTTTATAATAATTAGCTATATTGTTTTGTGTGTTTTAAAAAAAAAATAGAGTTATTATTTAAACTCAGTAGTCAGGGGTGAGGGAGATAAGCAGACCGTTTTATAATAATTTATACTCATAAGTTGTGTACTTTGCCACTTCCAGAATCTGTGTGATTGGTTCTTTCTGCCTTTTTTCTGAATTAAATTATTTTGTCGTCTGTGGTGTGGTTTCGCATTATGGGCTTGGATTTTTTTGGGTGGGGTGGGGCATTTTTCTCTGTATTGTTACAATTACTTTCTCCCTGTATGCTCTGAGAGTGTCTTTAAGTTATTTCTCGTATTAACAACCTGCTGAACAAAGAATGAAGCCACATAGTAAAAGATTGAGTAATTGATAGCGGTGAAATAGATAATTTATTGCACCTCTACATCTAGGTCATTAAATACATTGATAAATGTTTAATATATCATAGTAGATAGAATTGTGGTGCATAAACGTTATGGTAAAATCTTCTGGACAAGTGAAAGACGTGATAACATGAGGCTTGATAATTAGAAGTATCTGGAGATGGATGGTTTAATATAGTGAAAGTTAATTTTTTTGATGAAAGGGAAAAGAGTTTAGTATAGTAATATCAGGTGGTGAATATTAAATTTATTATAGATTAAAGAGTGAGAATCATAATACAGTCGTTGACTATTAATGTGAATTTACTTTATTGTTTAAATAATGATATAAATTAATTTGAAATGAATTTCTTCAATACTTCTGGAAAATATTTAAAATCAAGTTAAGATAGTATTAATTCAGAAAAAATATGATGAAAAGGTTTTTATGAGTACCTCGAATTAATAATAGTTATTGAAGGCACTATAAAATGAAGAAGAAGAGAAGAAGAAAAATAAGAATCTGATTTGAAGTTTGGCGAATGAAGAAGGATAGTAATAGAAGCAGGAGAACACAGAATTTCTAGCTAAACTGGCCATTAAGATCCACATAGATAACCGCATACGATTTTATCTTTGGAGAAATATTTGATGAAAAAATCTATACATCAAAAGCCAACAGACTCCCAAATACATTTTATATTTATAGGGTCTTATTTTTGGATATAGATTTTATGAAAATATAATATATATTGTTGGTAAATATATAAGTATTTTTTCTTTATAAATAAGTTTTGATGTAGGTTTATATATATGTTTTATATCCTATATATATAGGGTGATAGTATTTTGTATAATATTTATTATACGAATTCATAAAACCTTGCATTATGTGCGGTTATTAAAAAATTTTTTATGAAAAATTATAATAAGTATCCTAAAATAGTGATATTACTTGGTACGAGATCTCTTTTGAACCCCTATAAATTTTTAAAAGGGCATTATTTATTTGATGCATATTTTATGACTTTTGTCCTCTATTAAAAATATTTTTTGGGAGTAAGAAGGGGGGTAGACACTCATGAAACCTGATCTCTGTGGTTTAGTGCCGAGAGAGAGCTGGTCAGCGAAGCATATTTTTTGTTTAAGCGGGTCCTCTCAGCAGAACAAGCGTTCTATGCTGGTATGGATATCTCCTTTCCTTGTTGGAGACACCCTCCACTTCGTGCGTCTAGTGCTGTCTGCTCTCTACTGTCTCTCTCTCTCTCTCTACTCTCTCTCTCTCTCTTCCTCTCTCTCGCTCTGCATTCTCTCTCTTCTCTCTCTCTTCTCTCTTCTCTCGTCTCGGTCTCTTATCTTCGTTACTGTAATTCAGACAGCTTTTGTTGCTTTTGAGGCGACCAAAATTATGGGCTTGAAAATTGGAAGTTATCTATTTATTTTTTTTGTTAAGTTTAAATTACTCTACTCTCTCTTCTAACGTGCTCTCTCTCAAAAATAATTTATTTCTGCTGCCATTCAATTGTCATATATTGAGTAGTATATTTATTATATTAATTAGTAGGATAGTATATTATATAATATATTTATTTTTTATTTATTCTAAGTTTACGTGGGGGTGAGAAAAATAATAAAGGGAAATTATTATATTTTGGAACATGTATTTGGAGGGTGGGGATTATTTTATTATTTTAAATGAATGGTAAATAATTTCCAAATATATGTTTAAATTTTAAAATTGAAAATTCCTCTCTGCTGTTATTCCATTGGGGTGAGTGAGTGAGGTTCTCATTTTAATACCCAACGTTAAAGATAATTGATTATTTATATGGCCTAAATATTATATAGATGACCTATCTCCTTATATTATAATATCAGTCTATGCCATTAAATCTGCTCCTCCCTTGAAAAGAGACACTGAGATTAATGCCGAGAATTGATATATTAATATTGGGATAGTGTAGTGAGTTTGTTAATTGTTAAAGTAGTTATTAACTATCATCGCATCTCTCTTTCTCTGGCGTCTGCTCTGTCTCAATCATCGTTCTCTTCGTGACTCTCTCTCTCTCGGGTCTCGGTGCGTGCGTGCCTCTCTCTCTTCTCCTGTGATTAGTGTCTTTTTTAGTGGTGCATATGGTGTTCTGTCTGTTCTGGTGTCTGAATCAGTGTCTGGTTTCTTCTCTCTCTTTTGTTGATTATGGAAACTGAATAAAAAAAAAAGGTCTTGTCTGTAATTGTAATAGTGTTTTATTCGGTGGCTGACAATGGGGCTCTCCTCTTCTTTCTTCCTTAACTCTATTCTATTCTATCTCCATTCTGCGTCATCTCGTCTCTCTTCTGGTCTCTCTTACTTCTCCTCTGCTCTCGTCTCTCTTCTTCTAAGTTCTCTCTCTTCTCTATCTACTGATATCTCTAAATATCTGCTCTGGTGATGTTGTCTGTCTCGTTTCTTATTTACGTCTTAGTGTTTCTATTGGTTCTCTCTCAACGTATTCTGTAGTCTGTTTCTTTAAATAATTTCCACGTAGTTGATTAAACGTTCCAGAGTTGTTAATTTATGTGCTTTTGAGTTTTTCTAAATATCACATAACAAAAAAATATTATATATTATATTAGTATAGGTAGTGTTAAATATATTTGTGACAGTATACAGATTGATTGTTTTTACGTAAGTAATATGCAAACACATATGTGTACATCAACGCGCACACTATCAATGATGAAAATAATTTACATATTATTGAATATTTTATATAATTTTAATTATATATTAAGTTTTCTCTTTAAAATTCAAAGAAATCTATAATTGATCCTTTTTGCAGCAAAATTAATATTCTATTATATATTAATATTAATTAATTTTATATAATATATAATAATAATAATTTTAATAATAACTTTATTTAATTATATTTTAATTATTAATTATATACATAAATTAATATATTTATTTTTTTTTTCATCCCATTTATAAAAAAATTTGGGGTTTATTTAGCTTTGTAGGGTTAGTGAATTTTTTCCCCAGAAGGAATAGTGTGATATTTTATATGTTTTAGTGGAGGTTATATTTTCTTATTATGGAATTTTAAGGATATAACTATTTTTTTTTGTATTAAATCGATCTAAAACTTTCTAATTTTATTTTAAATAGGGATAGATTTTTTTTATTTCTTTAATTTTTCTTTTGAAGTTTATTTTTTTAATCATATTTGTTATTAGAGTTTAATTTCCTTTTATATTACTATTATGTTGAATAAGTTTTAAAAATTTTTTATTTTTTTAATTTTTGGGGGTTTTTATTTTCATTTTCCCTTTAGGGGTAAACTATTTAGGTTATTACTTTTATGGGCGTTAGGCGTTACTCAAGGATGTTTGGGGTGATGAGGGTATATGATAAGACATAATTTTTAATTTCCCCAGTGGGGGGGGTGGGTGTATTATTTTATGCGGTAATAAGGGACAAAGTTTAATAATTGATATAAAAATAATCAATAAAAGTAAGTATCGATAAATTTTAGGTTATATATTAATAGAAATTGGAAATCTTCTATATTACCATTTAATATAATTTTTTTTATATATAAAATAACTCCTCTTATATATGGGGTCAATATTAAAGGAATACTTTAGGGGGAAATTATTTTTTTCTTTTTTTATGGGATATTTTTATTTTATTTATTTTATTATTAGGGGTGAGGGCAAAGGATTTTGAGGGGCCCTAATATTATTTTAAATAAAATATAAGTAAGTATAATTATTTATTTTTTCCCAGTTTCCCCAAAAACCAATAATAATTTAATTTAATATTAATTAAATATTTTATATTTTATTTATTAATATTTTTTAATGATATTATTATTATAAATATTATTTATTATATAATTTAGAAATATTAATAAATATATTAAATTTTATAATTTAATTTCATGTTATAAAATATATATTGATATTTAATATTAAATTTTAAGAGAAATCTCCTTAATTTATTTAGAATTGAATTTTAAAAATGTAAGATTAATGAATATATTATAAATAAATACAATATTTCTTTTATATAATAATTATTCTATATATATATATATTATATAATTTTAAATACATAATTAATTTACTTTATTTATTAATATAATATATTAATAATAATAAGGGTTATTTTAGGTTTGAATAATTAAAATTTAGGGGGGGGTTTTTTTTAAATTTTTGTGTACTTATGTTATTATTTTTGTGAAAAATAAAATAAAAGATAAAAGGATAAGAGAAATATAAACATAACGTTTAATTTTATTCTTTTTAAAAAAAAAATATAAACATTTTATTATTTTTTTTTATTTTTTTTTTTTTTTTATTTTTAAATAAAAAATAAAATAATAGTTTTTTTTTTGTTTTTTAATAAACTTATTACAAAACCTATACTTAACTTAAATTATTACTAATTTAATAATGAAAGAGTATTTAATCACCCAGACCTTTTACTTTTTAAATATATATAATAAAATAAATCAGTTAACCAAATTATATTAATACCCATAACATTACCCTTCCTTTCTTAGGGGCCTCCAAAAAAATAACCATAGCAATTTAACGCTTCTGTTAAATAACAAGATAATTTAATCATTAAATATTATTAATTTTCAAATATATTACAGCTATTTTTATTCATTAATATTAATTTCATAAATATAATTATTAATTAATTAATTATTATAATTAATATAATTTTTTATATTAGTATTATAAAATATTAAAAAATCTATATATTATTATATATATAAAACTGTCTTATTAAATTACTTAAATATGAATATTTTATAAATATTATTTTATTAATATAAATAAGTAAATATTATTCAAAACTACATAATTAAGTAGTTTTATGTAATTCTAAATAAAAAGAGTAGGTATTAGTATATATCAGAAATTAAAGTACTTAACAGATATATTGATATTAAATAAATAATACATGATATATATATAAAATATACCTAATATAATAGAAACAAATATATATATATATACTAAGGAAACACAGTTCCATTTATTTTAAATATAAATATAACGTACGTAGTGCGGAGTAAACGTACGAGATAAAAGAGGGTGGGAGAGTGAGTAGGAGGGGGGAGAAAAAGAGAGTTTTTAGGAGTAATAAATTTATAGGGTAGAGAAAGGTGATTATATGATATTATATCTTGTTATTGTAGTATAGGGGGATATATATATAAGGTAAGTAAAAATGATCCAGGTTATTTGTTGTAATTATTGTTATATACATGTTAATTATTTATTTCTAATTATCCAATTCATAATAGAGAAATAAATTATTAGTTTTGTGGGTTAATGTAATATATTGATTATAATAAAATATATATATTTAAACATAATAAGGGCGAATCGTATAGATTCATTATGTTTTCTGTTAATTAATAAGGTATAGTGTAATTATATTAGATGAAAATTAATAACAAATAAGTTAGATAATAATAAGAAAAGGTATTATGATTTATTTTTGGATTATTTTTTTGTATGCTCAATGAAATATTATTTGGAAAAGAATAAATGTTAATAAAGTAGGATTTGTTAGAAATATAAAAATAATAATAAAGTATGATATTGTCCGTATTGTATTTATCGTTAAAAATAATTTTATTTTCTTTTCAGTAAAGGGGGGGTGATATTTATAGGTAAGAGTGTGGGATAATATTAGGAATAATGTTTACTAAGATAATATTTTTAGATACCTAATGTTAATATTTATATAAAGATTTTTTTATTTTTTTTTATTAATTATTCCTCATTTATTTTGTAAAATACTTTTTATATTGTAAAAATAAAAAGTGATGAGGGTTGATATGATAACTACTCATTTGGGAATGGGTGGAATAGTAGGATAGGTGGGGTAGGAATTAATAATAAACAGAAGGGGGGGTGGAAAATAAGTTGGGTTAATAAAGGAGTCAATGACAATTTTAGTGTAGGAAAAAAAAAATAGATATAAGTTTATAGTTTTGAAACTCAGGTATATATAATATATAAAATGAGGATAATAATTATAAATTATTGTTAAGTGGAACTGAGGAGGGTACTCGGTGAGTAGGGCCTAATAAAATAATATAATATGATGAAGTCAGAACTGAAACAAGAGTTTGAACCGTCAACAAAATATTTCCGTCTGAAAATTAACATCTGATCAAAATATTTTTTAATATTGCTTACGACATCAATTTTTTATTAAAATTTCTGGTATGAGATTTTGAATCATATTTTCCAAAATTTTAATTGTACCGTTAACATATTTTAGATTTATTTCATTGATTTATTAAATATTCAATGAACAGGTGAATCTTCCCATTACTTTGGTAGAACACCTTGAGAAGTTTCAGGTGTTCAATGTGTCCAGAAGAGAAAAAAGAATGTTTGAGACAAGTTGGCTTAAGATTGTTAATAAAAAGTAGAAGAAGGTATGAGCAGTACAAGGTTATCTAAAATTGCATCTACTATTGGCCGAGGGCAGTAATCTTTCACACGGCATCGCGTCATCAATCATTTTTTTTACACTACCCTAAGATCACTTTTGCAATGCGCAGTGGTTACGGTATCGCACCGCACTGCACCACATGAGGACACTATAATAACCACACTGCATATCACCCTAATTGAATCTTTTGTCTCAATTGAGTGACTGGGCTAATAATAATGACTGTATTCTTAAAAAGACTTAATATTTAACCATGATTGGGATCCATATTACAAACGGGAAAACTGTTTCACAATTTTTGGAAACTCATAGAATCAGATAGCTAATTTTAAATGAAAAACTAACAAGATATAAACGATATCGAGAATTTTTGCGATTTATTTGCAAAAATATGATAATTAGACAACAAAAATAAAAAAATCTGTTAGTTGAATCACTAACTGAAGTGTGACACCGCGACGGAAGTAAGGAAGTAGAAAATTAATACATTCAATGTCGGGAAAAGAAACCTCCCTCAAAAGAACATTAGGATGGTTTGCCAAGTATTACTACCGAGTTATAAGGTACCTTTAAACCAAAGTGATAGCAAACGTGAGCACTGAAGATAACACGGAACCATACTTATTCGGAACTAGTTTGTGCACATAGGCGCGAACGATTTTGTTGACCTCTCCGGTCAGTTGCTTTTCAGTCATGACAAAATACCATAAACAGGGTAGATTGCTTACGGGTTCTCATTGACCTTCATTTTAGTATGTCCTAAGCCTTTCAGCAAGCTAAACGAACAAGACTCAAAGAAAATTTGATCGCTTGACCACTCATGCTAGCAGTGTAGCAGCCACGTTCGTGCGAACAGTTCTCACTTTCGGGTGTGTGTTTTTAACTCTCAACCAAGTGTTCGGTCGATCGCTTTCAAGCTTGTATTCGCTCTCGTGTTAGAAATCGCATTGGTTTGGGCGCGCCTTCATGCATAAAAATTATTGTAATTAGGCGGAATTACCTCATTTCTATTATAAAATTAAAAGCTTTAAGATTTTTTTTCCTTAATCAGTTCAAACATTCTGAACAAAAATTAAAATATTAAAAGCTTTAATATTATTTTTCCTTAAACAGTTCAAACATTCTGAACAAAAAAAGAATGCTAAATTTATTGGCTTCGTTTGTATATACTGTATATATATATATATATATATATATTGGATATATATAATTATATATTATACTATATATATATGTATATGTATTGGTAGTTTTTATTATAAATATATATATATATATATAACTATATATTGTATTTAAGAAGTGGTAATATAAATATATATATATATATATATATATATATACTATATATATTATATAGTTGAGTGTAATAATTATAATATAATATATAATATTGTTGGTTTGTGATGTATTTATGGGTTGTTAGTATATTGATATATATATTATATATATATAATTGAATTTATTATATATTTATTGGTATATTAATAATATATTAATTAAATATATATATAATATATATATATTATATAATATATATATATGTATGAATATATATATATATGTGTTGTATAGTATTTGATAAGTATTAGTTGACTGGGTGTATATAGTATAATTATATAATATATGATATATAAATATATATATAAATATATATATATATTATAATATTTATATGTATAGGTTGAGTATAGTAGTTGTAGTGTGATGTATGTAGTTTGTGATATTGATTATATAGTTAGTATTGTGTGTATAAGTATATTTTGTTAGTGAGTGTGTATGTTATAATATTTGTGATGTATATATTATAGTATAAAAATGTGTATATATATATGTGATGTATTAGTTAGTATATATATATAGTTTGTATATTTTATATATATATATATATAATATATATATATAAATATTAGTTTATGTGATATATATATATATATATTGTTGTTAGTTGTCGCTCGTGTTGTTAATGTATTGAGTGTAATATATATTATAATATAAATAATTTTGTATTTATAAACTCGTTTTATGTTTGCGTGTATTTTTTAGCTATTATATTTTAAGTTAAAAATTGGTAATATATATATATATATATATAATATATATATAATAGATTATGTTAGGTATGGGTATAATATATATATAATAATATATATATATAAATATTAAATATAAATATATAATATATATATATATATATATATAATTATTATAGTATAATAATATAGTATAATATATGTATGTGTATATAATATATATTATATATAATATATATATATATATATATAAATTGTAGTAGGTATGATGTTTGTTAGTGATGTTTTGTATATGTTGTAGGGGGTATTTTATATAAATTAAATATATATATTGATAAATTATAGTATGATATATATATATATTGATGTATTGAAAATTGTGATTTGTTATATAATATATATAATAATATATATATAGTAGAGGCAATGCATGGTTCATTAAATATCTTGAATGTAAAGTTGTCATATATATGTGTTTATATATACATAAATATATATATTATATATGTGTGAGTATATATATATATATATACTAATTGTGTTATGGTATTAATATATATATATATTATATATTATATTGTTAGTATCATATTGTTTTTGTCTGTTGGTTTTGTTGTTATATAAGTATGTTGTTTGTTGTGTAATTGTATATATATAATTACCATTCTGTTGAGCGAGCTTAGGGTTTATTAGGTGGTAAAAAAGCTGTATTGGTCAATCTGACGGACAATGAGGACATCTTCGGATCCTTTTGCAGATTTCACAAAATCTTTTTGAAGGCTGAAATAAATAATTAATATAAAAAAAAAATCAATGAAAATTGAGGATTTAAGGAAAATTTTTTTTTTTTTTTTTTTTTTTTTTTTTTTTTTTTTTTGCGCAATCAGCAAAAAGTTTTAAGGGGATTAGAGTTTATGAAAATTAAAAAAAATCACCCTCCAATAGTGTTGATTTAAGTTTGCGGTTGATATGAGTGTGGAGTGAGTGTGAGTTTGTTGTGGGTAGATGGTGAGAAAGGCATAAAAAATTTAAAAATTCTTCACAAATAAAAATGAAGTGAAAAAGATGATTGATGGGGTTAAAATGTTGATGATTAGGAACTCTTACCTTTATGTAAGACTCAAATGTATTCTAATAAAATATTCTTAAAAGGTGATATATAATAGGTGTTAGATTATGTTGTATGTGTGTTTTAATTGATATATATATATAGTGTATATGTATATAGGTATATAATATATATATATATAATATAATATATATATATATGTATATATACTATATAAGCATTGTATATTATTTTAATAAATATTAATTAATTATAATATAATTATATATATAGTGGATATGTAGGTAGAGTAGTAGAAGTTATATTTTATTATAATTTATATTTTAATATTATTAATATATTATAATAATATATTATATAATTATATTAATATATATATTAATAATATTATATAATATATAATTTTTAATAATAATATAAAATTTATAATATATTTTATTAATATAATATATATATGGGTAGTACGTTAGATATAGATATATAATATATTAATATTGTAACAACATTCATAGGGAAAAGGTAAATATATTAATATATATAATAAAATTATTATATATATTATATATTGTGATAATAAAAATTAAAACCCCTTTAAGTTAATTTCACTCTGCTGATTGAACCTAGGCTCCATTGTCAGTTAAAACTGGTATGAATGATGTGTTAAATAGAGAGAGAAAGATCTAATATATTATATAATAATAATTATTATTATAATATATAATAGTATATATATATATAAATATATATATAATTAATATATATAATTATTAATATAATATATTATATATATATGGTAATATAAATATTATATCACCTAATATATATAGGTATAAATAACAATAGATGAGGGTAGAGAGTAGGTTTATTTTCATTACATTTTTGTATTCAGGTTTTAATAAATCCTTACTATAACCCTTAACTTCATAATATAATATAAATTAATAGTATATATTTCTTATAAAAATTTTTTATATACAATATATATTTTGTTATAGATATAAAAACAAAATAAAGTTATAGAGTATAACTCAATTATTTATCTTGTATATATAGATAACTATAATATTTATTCCTATTCTTTTCTATACGCTTTAATCGCTATTATGATTTGTAATAAAAATATTAGTAGAGTAGTGAGGGTAGTGAGGAGTGATAAACTTATTTAATTTCTTTTCCAAAAATATTTACTTTCGAGTAGTTTTCTATATATAAAAAAATATATTTCTATGTTTCCTTTGGTAGAAGAATATTTTATGGTATTTCTATATATATTAATATTATTTTTATCATAATAGTAGCTGATTATTGGATCAAATAAAGTTTATTATTCTTTATTAAATCTAAGTGATTATTCTTGTGTTCATCCAGTGTTATCATAAATCCAAACCCATCTTTATGCTCCTCATCATGCTTTCTCCCAGAGTACAAGAACTTTAACCTTGATCCAGCTTTCATCTCACCATTTTCGCTCAATCTCACAACACTCTTCCTCATCAACCTCATCAACCTC
>JABUQX010028390.1:0-45552 GCA_015478945.1 Trachelipus rathkii | reverse complement strand
ACACGTTCATTCCACATTTCATCAATTCTTCTCACATCTAACACGCCAAAGCCTAAGGTAAGATCTTATAGCCTCTTATCCTATTACTAAGTTTTGCTACTATACATAACACCGGTAACAACATACCTCATGCAGAACCCTAGTGCACTCGACTTAGTCCCTTGCATTCACCAAAGATTGAATTGCACCAGCCACCTTCCTATCATACACAACTTTCATACTACACTGCCATCATCCTTTCCTTTCATCCCATATATATATATTAATATATATATATATATATATATATATATATATATATATATATATATATATATATATATATATATATATATATAATATATATATATATATATATATATTATATATCTATTTATTTTATATATATAATATTTATAATTATATATATATATTATATAATATATATATATATATATATATATTATTTTTAAAATAGATATATATATATATATATATATATACACTTGTGTGTGTGGATAAACACCTAGAAATTAAAGTAAAAGTTTCAAATTTCGAATCAGTTTCTTAAAATTTAACAAAATAATATTACAAAAAATTTAAAAAGTATTAAATAAAAAAAATACCATAAATTATAAATTATTATTCTGAAATAAATTTTATAATTTATAATATAATAAAAAAAAAATTTTATATTTGAAATTATCAATAAAAATTTAAGAAAAAAAAAGCTTATATAAAAAAAATAAATAAATAAAAATATTATAACTTTTGTCGTAGCAAATAAAAAACATTAACATTTACTATTTAATAAACTTAAACTAGTGTAATTATTATTGCGAATATTTTCCGGAAAATTTAATATTGCACATAAATAAAGAAAATATCAATTATTTATGAATCAATTTTCAAATATTTAGAATATGAGAAATCAATATATATATATATAATATAATATATATATATATAGTAATATATATATATATAATATATATATATATATATATAATATATATATATAATATATATATATATATACTACCTCATTATATCTATATATATATATAATATAATATATTAGGGATGTACCGATACCCAGAAAAGAGGCCGATACGATACCGATACTCTATTTTTTTAGTGCCGATACCGATACCGAAATCCTTTAATTAATTTATAAAATACACAGTAATAAGAATATAAAACATTGTGTTACTGCTAGGCAACTCAAATCATCCCTGTAAAACCAAATACTTAGTCAGTTATATTTTTCATATTTGGTTGTGCCAAGTATATTTATTTTATGAATTGGAATGTATATTTGAATAATTAATAAATTCAAATATAATATAATAAATTAATAAAAAAAAAAATTTTTTATTTTTGTATTATTCAAAAGAATATTCCATTTCAATTTACCAGTGAGTCTATTAACTAAGTTTTGTTCCTGAAAGCAAATAAAAGTGTGGACATTGAGTACCAATTACAAGAGATTTTTTTAACTAGCTACAATATAAAGAATAAAATAATGAAAGAAGAGGACCTCAATTAATCAGCTGAAAAGATTTAAAAAAAACGCTATTACTGAAACATGAGATAATATAATAATATACTCCTTAAGATAAAATAGATATCATTCAATACCTCAAATTCAAAAATTCACAAATTGTGATGCAAAAACATTAAGGTTTCACTAGTATCTGGTGAGAGCCTGTTCCTTTTTGGGGTGTTTACATTCCTACCTACAATATAAATACCTCTCTCTCGATGATGAAGGATGTGCTGATAATTATTTGCCTGCAAGCACTGATAAAAAAATGAAACCTTGGCCCATTTTCATGCCACCGTCATGAAAGGATTCTCTTCTGTAGCAGCATCTCCATGTTTTCGAAGAACCTCATCTCCTTTTACAGAGGGCGTCTTCTAAAACCAAAGCTTCTTGATGATGGTCTCTTCATTTTCTACGATGAGGTTCCTGGAGCTGTTCCAAGGAGGTTAACATGTGATGTCAGTGCAGGTTTTAGCCACTGGAAACTTATCAAGGCTAACAATCCAAAATCCGTCATCTTCAGTAGGTTTATTTGCTGAAAAGCCACCATCGTCACTATCAGTGCTGTTGCCAGGGGTTGCAGATAAGGCGGCTTCCACTTCTGTGAATCTTTTTTTTTCAAGCGAGCAAGCTCCTCGGTTATGCTATATAAATGTATTCTAGAAGTGGTTCACCGTTGGAGAGGCCATTCTTGTGGGGTTTCAGCTAGCTTAAGAAATTCCTTATTAGAACCTTTTATTTAGTTTTTTTTTTTTTACAGTTGTCACCGCCGCTCACGGGCAAAACCCTATTCAAGGAGGGGGTGTTGAACCCCTCAAAAATTCATCTAACGCAAATTACTCAGATGAGCACAGACGCAGTCTTTAAACTGAGGGATATTAAATTGAGTTGGAAACACAATGATGGAAGAGAATTTCCACAGAACAGAGGTGCAGGAAAGAAAGAAGCACCAGCGAACTAGTTCTGAGTTACTAATATCAACACAAAACTCATGTGCCGACACAGCACCCCTTGTGCTACGAGGGCGTCGTAAAGGTGCTGGTACGCGAGTGGAAAGTTCCCTCGAGCACTTGCCGCTACAGTACCTATAGAAAAGGGATAAAGCACCAACATCTCGCCGCAAATATAGAGGGTCAAGTGAACTAGAAAGTACAGGACAGTTTATAAGCCTTTGCCTTTGCGTCGACCCTATCCAAAAGCCGGTGAAACCAGAGCCCCCCAGATATGAGAGCAGTATCCATACAAGGGCGGAGAGACCCTTGTATAGCTGGAAAACTGAGAAGAGAAAAAAAGTTTCGCAGCTAAACAGAACTTCCCAGTTTCTTTGAGGCGCCCTAGCAATTTTTGATTTGAGGTTTCAATACAATTTTTTGTTTATTTAAGCCAAGGATGTTTATATTGTCAATCAGGAGAGACGAGAGAAACCGTCAAGAGATAGAAAAGTTAGTGTCTTAGAGAAGGAGATTGCAGAAGTTGGGTTTTTAAAGAATTAAATTTCCCAAGCTTGAGACTACCCAACCCCGAAATTCTATCCAATCAGCGAGAATAGAATCAGGAAGATTAGAGACGAAAGGCAATTTTTGAAGTAAAAGATGAGCAGAATTGAAATGAGTTAAAGAACGAAGGGTCGAGTCATCGGCGTATGAGTGGATAGAGTTAGGATGTTGCAGGTGAGAAGATCATTTGATGAAAAGCAGAATAAAGTAGGAGATAAAGCAGAACCCTGAAGAAAACCACTTTGACAGAAAAAAGAAGTAGCCCCATCAACAACAACCGACATTGAGCGATTTGAAAGAAAAGCTAGCCATAAGTAAGCAAAGAAAGAAGAAACCAAAGGAGGGGAGCTCGGAGGGCAGTTGACGCGTGCCATACCCGGTCAATGCCTTGGATATGTCAAGCGCCACCACACAAGTCTTTCCCTAGTTTCTAAGGCGGAAAACCATAACAAATCTTGTAAATAGGAAAGTTACATGCCGCCAGTAGATCTCGGAGCGGAAAAGGCCGTACTGGCAATCGGAAAGAGGAATGAGATTCCAGATATCTAAGAAGTGAGATGAGATGGTTTCAAAGATCTTAGAAAGAATACAAGTTAAAGCATTTAGGGCGAATAGTTAGCACACCATGCGTCAGTGCTTTTTCGGAACGCGAAGCTCTCTGGGTGTGAGACTAGCTACTACCTCAGAGTCATAGGAATAAAGTTGAACGAGTGGGCCGGTTAGCACGAAGCACACTTATTCAAACTCGAGGAGATGCATCGGCCCACCCGCCTTCCTAACGTTGATAGATTTCAGGAGCCCATGCACCCTCATCCAAATATGTAAATTTGAAGATATTTCCAAGAAAGGTCACGAGAAGAGAGAGAGAGAGAGACTCTAAACTCCAGGATATTCTTAGCCTTCAGAGTGAGTGTGCGTGCTTTTCAGTTAGAGATTAACAGCCACATCATCCAGACGCCAACAGTCGAATAGATCTGCTACTCAGAAGTTTGTTAGAGATCTTGCTTCTAGCGTACTCGAAAGACATTCGTCAGTAGGGCTACAGGAAACCGACAGAGGTCAAGTCGCACAGCATTCGTTTAATGAAAGCCGCTTTGCTCGTCAAAGAGTATCCCAGCAACGATTTCTAGCTGAATGAAATATTGGCGAGAGTGCTGAGAGACTATAGCTCTTCTCTCTAGCACGCATACCACTCGTAGCTTCGACCTGGTAGTGCGCGATTCATCTCTGTGTAGTTCTGCAGATGAACCACACGCACTCACGAATTTAGCCCGAATCACCATCGATTTTGAGGAGAAAAAAGATTTAGTCTGAAGAAGGAATGACCTGCTCATCCCATCAAGAATTACAGTTCCCACTTTATCGGCAGAAGCTGAAGCGTCTTTCAGAGTCAAAGCAGACACTCCAATTATAGTTAGCGTAGAGCAACGCAAAGGCCCCCCAATCGGCCGATCAAGTGCCGAAAAACCGCATAGGGCAGGTGGAGATGTTGGAGAGAAAACATTAAAATTAGAGATATAAGGTTGTGGTTCTATCGATAGCGGACGATATCACTGTGTTTATTATAGCATAATAAGGACTAGTGAGCGAATCGTGGGTCTCATACACAGAATAATAGATCTCAGGAGTGGGTAGTGTGTGTGACCACTTGAGTCGGTTTGAGCAATACTGAATGGATCGAGCTTCCTTACCTCATCCTATACAATGACTGTATGAGAGGAACCAACTCAAGTAGTTGATAGTACATTCTGCAAATCCTCGCTCAATAGAGGAACGTATGCTCTATGGGATGAGAGATGTAACAGTCTCGTTAAAGAAGTAGTTAGGTAATCAAAAAAGGCAGGAAAATCTGTTTTTACGAGAACAGTAGCAGAAGCATAGATTATTATAGTAGAAGCGAAGAAAGATTTTAAGCCACAGAACACCGAAGTAGAATAAGATGTCGAGTCGTGTATTAGAGCTCCGCTATAGATTCATATTGTCTATCTGCTTCCCTAGTTCACAGCATTAGTATATTAAAACCTCGTGTTGAAGATTGAATTCTTAGCCATCTGGGGTCTCAGACAAGAGCATAAAATTAGGGTTAGAGTTAGAGAGGGTCGTATTCCATGGATGCAGAGTTGAGCGTGTCACACCTCATATTGAGTGGTCAACGGCCAGAACGGAAGCCACGCGGCTTCGTTCGTGGCATAAATCGTGCTATCATACACGCACAACAATCACAACACGACACACACAAAAAAAAAAAAAAAAAAAAAAAAAAAACCAAAAAAAAAAATAAAAAAAGAAAAAACCAAAGGAGAAATGAGGGAAAATTATCGTACGCTAAACCTAAATTAAAACCTAAAAATTTTAAAACGGTAAAACCCTTTTTACAGCAAAAATCTAAAATATGAATAATCAGAAAGTTAAATACCCAAGAGCACCATTTAAAAATATTTTTGAGCATAAAAAAAAAAAATTAAATAAAAGAATACTATTGATCAACTTAAAAAAGTAGATAAATCTGTTGATAAATTATAATAATGGCTGTTTCAAATAGGTAAATGTTACGCTTAAACCCCCAAGTTGGAGAAACGCTAAAATCTAAGTTAAATATACTCACGGCAAACGCAATATATACTACATAGTCAGTGAGGTGAGTGTGTGCTTGAATTAGCACTCTATTACTATATCTGATAAACAAAATTGAACTAAAATTTGTCTCCATCTTTATCCTCAGAGAGAGAGTGGTAACTTTTACTTTAGTGGGGAACACTAGTTAAATTCATGCGTCCGCATATATAACCATAGCTCTCTTATAGTTCATAGTTCTTTTTGTTTCGTTACCGCAGTTCTTTTCAACTTAGATATAATATTGTTATGAGCGCGTGACATTACCTATTATTGACCACACACCATCAATTTATTATAATTTATACAGATTTATCTTCTAATTTTTTTTCTTAATTAGTATTTTTTATTGATTTTTTTTTTTTGTACGGCATTCGGAGAGTGCGCTTGTTTGTGTTTAAACTCTGATTTATTCATGATTTTAGATATTGCAGTAAATAGGGTTTACCGTTTTAAATTTTAGGTTTTAAATTTAGGTTTTAGCGTACGAATAATTTTCCTCATTTCTCTTTGGTTTTTGGTCTATTTGTTTTTTTTTTTTTTTTTTTTTTTATTTTTTTTTTTTTTTTGTGTGACTTGAGTGTGTGTGCGTGTGTGCGTGTATGATAGCAGATTTGCACAGCGTGGCTTTTCTTTTGACTTACCAACATCAATGGCTTGCACTTTAACTCTGCATCCATGGAATACGACCTCTCTAACTCTAACCCTAATATTTTGCTTGTCGGAGAAGCCTGCTGGCTAAGAATTCATCTTCAACTCGTTAATATATCCAACTATATAACATTTTATAATTTTCGTCTGAACGGTGGAATGTGACTATGTAAATATAAACACTCTTATAACACGTCTCGAGAATCTCGAATCCCTAACTTCGATGTTCTGTGGCTTAAATCTTTCTTCCTCTACTATAGATAAATCTTATGCTTCTTGCTATGTTTCGTAACAGAAACAGATTTTCCTGCCTTTTTGATTACTTACTACTTCTTACGAGACTGTTACATTTTCTTCTCATCCAAATACTGAGTCCTCTATTTAGGGATTTCAATGTAACACAACACTGAATTGTTGGGTTCCCCTCAGACTGATTTAAGTGGGAAGGAAGCCGAATCATTCAGTATCTCAACGATCTTTAGCAACTAATTAAAGAACCTACACAATTCCGGATGGTCCCAACCGATTCTTGAACACACTTCCACCTATGTTTCGCCACTAGTTCCTTATTTTCTAAAATTAAACCACCTTCGCTCCTATCGATAAATATGACCCAACAACCTTATATCTCTTAATTTTAAATGTTTTCTCTCCAACATCTCCACTCCTGCGCCTATGCGGTTTTTACGGCACTTTGATCGGGCCGATTTGGGGGGCATTGCGGCCGTTGCTTCTACGCTAACTATAATTTGGAGTGTCTCTTTGATCTGAAGACGCTCCAGCTTCTGCCGATAAAGTGGGAACTGTAAGTGTTGATGGGTGAGCAGGTTCATCCCTTCTTAGACTAAATCTTTTTCTCCTCAAAATCATGGTTCGTTCGATCGTGCTTTGTTCTCTGGCCATTCAGGCTAGAGAAGTGCGATCGGGGGTGGAAAAATTCTCGTTCCAGATCACTCTTGCCAAATTTCATCAGCTAGAAATCGTTTGCTGGATATCTTTTGCTTCTGAAGTGCTCTAATAGCTTTTATTATCTGCGCTCTCTCTGGTATCCCGCATGTACTCACACAGCTTCTTCCGAACAACCATCTTCTGGCATATACTACAATCCCTTTCTCCTCTTATTCCGCTCTGATGATTCTGTGTTAATACTCCAACTGAAGAAGAAGCCCAATCGAGTGTGTGGGTGTGTGCTTAAGGATAGTAGCTGCTCCTGGACGATTCTGCATTCTTTCCTCCTCCTTCTCCTCTAGGTTCCTATGCCCTTGCTGAGTCTACCATATCTTGATAGGTGCAGGGCCTCCTAAATCTATTGAACATTAGGAAGGGCGGGATACGCGGTGTGTGCGGATTACCGCCGATTTTGAATAAGTGTTGCTTCCGATGCTGACCCGGCCCCTCTGTATCAAGCGTATATCTCCTAGTGCTCTCCAGAAATAATGTGCCACTATCTCCTCAGTGTTGGAAACGCGCATATGTCCAACCTATTCGAAAAAAAGGAAGCCGCTCTGATCCTTCTAACTATCGCCTATAGCTTTAACTTGTATTCTTTCTAAGTCTTTGAAACCCTTCTCAACTTCACTTCTTAGATCATCTGGAATTTCGTCATTCCCTTCTTTCGATAGCACATGACGGCTTAGGCCCGAGATCTACTGGGCGATTACTTCTAATTTAACAGAATTTATGGTTTTCCGCCCTTAGCGTGGTGGCGCTTGACAGACTTGTGTGGTGGCGATTGACATATCCAAGGCATTTGACCGCGCTATGAGCACGCAAGATACCACTGACCTCCCGAGTTCCTCGCGCACCTCCTGGGTTTCCTTACTTCTCTTCGCGTTCTATTACTTTATGGCAAAGAGCTTACTATATTCAAATCGCTCCACATGCTCATGGGGCTACCTTCTTTTTCTGTCAAAAGTGGTGAGGTTCTTCAGGGGTTCTTTGCATTATCTACGCCACTTCTATCATTTCGGTATCGCTCGACTTTTGATTCAATGATTCTTCTCACCAGCACAAGTCTTATCCTCCACTCCAGACTATGACTGCTCGATGCACTCGAACCTTCGTTTCTTCAAGATGATCATTCAATTAGTGTCTGCTAATTATCAAGAATTAAGCCTGTTTGTCCAGTTGTTACAGTGAGTCGTGGATCGTGATTACTTTTCGCTGATCTGGATAAAGGAATTTCCAGGTTGGGTAGGCTTCAAGTGACTAGTAACTTTATTCTCTATATTTCAGAAAACCACTCACATTCTCTGCAAATCTCCTGTCTCTAAGACACCCTTAACCTTTCCCTATCTCTTTCGACGGTTCCTCTCGTTCCCTGGTTAGACAATATAAACAATCCTGGGCCCTTAACAGAAACAATAGCGTGAGTTAGCACCTCAAATTGAAACCACTAGAGGCGTGTGCTCTCATATAGAAGAAACATTAGGAATGAGTTCTGAGTTATAGACTTGTGCGAATTAGTATTACAGTTCTATAGTATCAGTTATATTTCCAGCTATACAAGGGTCTCCTTCGCCCTTCAACAAACAAATGAAAATTTAGAGTTACTGCTAGTCTATATCTGGGAGGGCTTCTTTGGTTCACCCCCGTCTTTTGTGAATAGAGTCTGGAATCAAAGGACCCAATAAAGAACTAAATAAATAGTACCCTGTAACTTATCCATAGATTGTCTACTTTATCCCTCAATTGTGTTGCGCGCACGAAGAGATTGTTGTGTTAGCTTTACAATATATAAAGGTACTCTTCTGAGCAAAGCTCGCGCAGGAGAACTTTTCACTCTGCGTCAACCAGCCTATTAGAACCATCGTCATCACAAGGGCATATTGACAATTTTGCTATTGCTCAGAATGGAATGTTATGTCCGCACATGAGTTTTATGTTGATATTAAGTAACTCCAGACTAGTTCGCTGCGGTGCTTTCTTTCCTGCCACTCTGTTTCTGTGTTTCTTCTTTTTCCTCTTCTTAGCAGACTCCCTTAATTAATTTAATATTCCTTTCAGTTTTTAAAGACTGAGTCTGTGCTCATCTGAGTAATTTGTGCGTTAGATGAATTTTTGAGGGGTTCCTAATACACCCCCTCTTGAATAGGGTTTTGCCGTGAGCGGCGTGACAACTGGTGTAAACACACAAAAGTCTATAAATTAGTCATATATATTATCTGATAAGAGATATATTCCTTAAGCTAGGCTGAAACCCCACAAGAATGGCATCTCCGACGGTTAACCACTTCTAGAATGCTTTAAAATAGCACAACCGAGGAGCTTCTCGCTTGAAAAAAAAAAGATTCACAGAAGTGGAAGCCGCCTTTCCTGCAACCCCTGGCAAACAGCATGATATTTGACGATGGTGGCTTTTTCAGCAAATAAACCTACTGAAGCTGAGGATTTGGATATGTTAGCCTTTGATAAGTTCATGGCCAAAACTGCATTGACAATCACATTCACCTTCAAAGGAATCCACAGCAAAGGAACCCATCGTAGAAATTGAAGAGACAGTCATCAAGGAGCAAAGATTAATTCAAATTTTGCAATCTGTGAAGAGAGATGAGGTTTCTACGAAACATGACAGAGCTGCCCTACAAGAAGAGAATCCTTCATCGGTGGCATTGAAAATTGGGCCAAAAGTTTTCATTTTTATCAGTGCTTGCAGGCAAAATAATTATCACACCTCCTTCATTCAGTCGACGAGAAGCGTATTTATAGTGGTAGGTAGGAATGTAAACCCCCCCAAAAGAATCAGGCTCTCACCAAGGGATACCAGTGAAACCTTAATAGTTTTTGCATCCACAAATTTGTGAAAATTTTTGAATTTGAGTATTGAATGATATCTATCTTGATCTTAAAGAGTATATTATATTATCTCATGTTTCAGTGAATAGCGTTTTTTTTAATCGTTTCAGCTGATAATTGAGTTCTCTTCTTTCATTATTTTATTCTTTATATTGTAGCTAGTTAAAAAATCTTCTTGTAAATTGAATCAGTTAAAACATAAAAGCTTAGCAGCTAAACTTTGTTAATACTTACTGAAAATTGAAAGGAATATTTTTGAATAAATACAAAAATGAAAAAAATTTTAATATATATTTGCATTTATTATTCTTTCAAAGATACTATTTTAATTTATAAAATAAATGACTACTTGGGCACAACCAATATGAAATATAAATGCACTAAGTATTGGTTTTACAGGAATGCAATATTGAGTTGCCTTTCAGTACATTAATGTTAAATGTTTTTACCTTGCATTTTATTATATTAATTAAAGCAAATTTAGTTATCGGTCTCGGCACCTTAAGAGATTGAGTATCGGTATCGGTATTGCCCTTCAAATTGACATGCCCTAATATATATATATATATATATATATATATTATATAATATATACTTACTATATATATATATATATATATATATATATTATAATATACTAATATATATATATATATATATTGATATAAATATAAAATATCAAGTATTAAAAAATATGATTTCTCAATAAGAATTTTTTTATAATTTAAACGTTTTTCATTAAATATTGATTATTTAGAGCAATTCCAATTTCTAATTTTAGCAAAATACCTCATTAGAAACCTTTAAGATTCCTGAAAAAATTTAAATAGTAATGTAATGACAATATTATTATTATTGTAAATATTTATTTTTTATTTTTCTTTTTATAAGCTTTTTTTTAAAATTTTTATTGGAAATTTTTTCAATAATAAAATTTTTTTGGAATTAGTATTAGAAAATTTTAAACCTTTTCTTTAAGAATTTAATTATTTATAATTTATGGTATTTTTTTTATTTAATTTACTTTAAATTTTTTGTAATATTATTTTGTTAAAATTTTAAGACAGTTTTGATCAAATGCATTTTACTTTAATTTCATGACGGTGTTTATCCACACACACAAGTGTATATATATATATATATATAATTATATATATATATTATATATATAATAATATATATATATATATATATAATATAATATATATATATATATAATAACTATATATACATATATATATATATATATATTATATATATATATATATAATATATATATATATATAGTATATATATATATATACTATAATATATAATATATATATAATATAATATATATATATATGGATGAAAAGGGAAAGTATGATGCAGTGTGTAGTTTTGGGGATGATAGGAAGGTGGCTGGCAATCAATCTTTGGTGATATTACAAGTTGAAAAGTATTGAATGCGCCAGTGTTCAGCATGATGGTATGTGTTTACCGGTGTTAAGGTATAGTAGCAAAACTATAGTAAAGGAATAAGAGGTATAGATCTAACCTTAGGTTTGGGCGTGTTAGGTGTGAGAAGAATTGATGAAATGTGGAATGAAACGTGTTTAGGAGCTGTTTGGTGTAAAGAAAAAATGAAAAATAAATGAAAGTATATTAAGATGGTTTGATCCTGTGGAAAGGATGGATGATAGTTGTTTGGTTAAGCGGATGTGTATAGAGCAGTGAGTGTGTTGTGGAATCGAACCTGGTGGGGAGACCTAAGAAAAGTGATTGAGTCTGTAGAAGAGTGTCGGAAGGAAAGGGAATGTGAATTTAGCAGAAGCAAAAAATGGTGCATAATAAGGAAGCGATATGGGAGTTGTGGGTTCTTGTGGGGATGAACCCTTACATTGGCGATATACCACAGTCATGTCGCCGTGTATGTTGAAAGCTTAGGGTGCATTTTTGTTGTTATGGGCTCGCACTAAAGGGGGTGGGGGGACTTTCTTTTCGGACTTATTCCATGTTCTTTTTTAACAATTTTACTACATTTGAAATTGTTAACCGAGCTAGCTCATTGAGACGCGCATCCCACACGCCCAATATCACCTCGTACGCGCGATATGAGGTATTATTGAGATATTTTTGAATTTCAATTGTTTGTTTATTTCCTTATAAGTAATGTTTAATTATATATAATACTATATATATATATATATATAATATATATTATATAAATTAATAACTATATAATATGATATATATATATTATATATATAATATATATATAATATATATATATAATCGGTAAATGCAGTGTATAGATGAAATTACTACGTGGAAATGATTCAGAGGCGGAGGCGAGATGTGATTTGATTGGAATTTGGAAGTTGTGTAACGCGTTTATGGAGGTTATAGTTCCAAGGGATGAGGAAGAGCGTAAATACCCCTATGTATAAGGGATAAGGAAAAAGGGAAACTGTAAAGAAATTATAGGCAGGACAATGTATTAATTTGAGTGTGTAGGGGGCAGGTAATATGCTGGTCTTTTGGTACGAAAGAGTGTCCGATCGAGTGGATGAGGATACTGATGGTGAAGGAACAAGGTCGTAGTGTTTGTAGGAAGGGTAAGGATGTGATTATAGGTGTTTAATGGTGTTTTTTGATTCTATTAATTAACTTTATAAATAATACATTGAGTAAAATTTCAATACTATGATAATTAGTGCCAAGAAAATGATAGGTAGATGAGAATAGATAAAATAATAAATATTATATTATTTAATGATTAATTTTAATGTATGAAATTTTATTTAATTGTCAGTAAGAGTAAGGTAATAATAGTGAGTGAAATACTATGGCTAATAATATGGATATATAGTTTAGAATATATATTAAATGTTAGTTGGTTGATTATTATAATGAGCTTTACTGAATATGAGAATATCATACATTAATGTAATATAATGTAACTGAGGAAAAATTGATTTTTATACGTATGTAAGTAATATATAATAAGGTGTCAAATATGGCTGATATGGCTTTAGTTAGTCTCGGATGAGACATGGGTGTGTTTTCCATGTCTTCCGCTTTATTTCAAAATACTGTATATACCGTAGATTCTTGATAGTTATATGAAAAATAAAATAGATTTATTTTTCCTTTTCTTTCTGACTGTGTTTGGAGTCGAATAGAGTAAGAGATATTTTTTGGCTTGTTTAGGAACATGAATGTGAGAAATAATAAGGAGAGATGAAGATAGTTTCTTTTTTTTTATCAATAAGGGTACTTTATTTATTAGCGCTATTGTAAGTTCGACGAATGTATTTGGTTCTGAGTGTGTGTGGCGAGTTTGAGTTGAGTGTGCAAGGCGATTAAGTAAGAGGAGAGTTATTGATTTTGTGCGAGGCTCTTGTATAAAAACTGGTCGAAGATAGAACGTAAGAATATGTGAGTAAGTTAAATATGGTTTTGTGGTAAGTGAGTTATCCAGTCCATCCTATGCTGATAAAGTTTGTTTAGATGCTCAAAAGGTTGTCTCGAGACAGCCTCCCGGAGTGCAGAGCTGTACTGTTTTTAAATTATATAGGTATGCGTGTTGGGTTGAGATAGGGGAAACGCGCATTGCAGAGTAATATTAATTAGTTATTAATGGAATCCTAATATTTGTATAAAGGCGTGTAATGGTGAGAAAGCTAGGGTGCAGATGTAGATAAAGCAGGATCAACGTTGGAAAATAATAGTTTGGTGAATGTAAGAGGGGGAACTATAAGTCTCTTGTTTTATTGAGTGACGCCGTAGGTATGTTGTATGAGACAGATTTTACATAGATTGTATTGTTACCTGTGTATATTGTATGGTTTGTATAATAGTCGTGGAATAAAAGCTATAGATCTAAAGTTCAAGTGTTTCAGCTTCTTTGATGATAGCAGTCTTGTCTAAAGTCGGGACATGACATTAGGTGTGATGAAAGGAAATTAATAAGTGGGGAAGACTAATTGAGTAAGTAAGTCAGAAGGTGCAGTTTAGGAGGTAGTGATAAGGTAAAGGCGGATTTGTAAATGAGAGAATAAAAATTGGAAAGTATGTGTTTGAGATGGGTGGGATAGATTCTTATTTGTATGTTTCATTATTGGTTAAAGAAATGATTGGGAGAAAGATGGAGAGAGAAAGAATAATAATTTGCAATTTATGTTTCATTGACTTGTGACAGTATCGAATGACAAAAATGATAGGATAAGATACTTTGCAGATATGTAGGTGTAGTTTAGCTCTATGGTATTATAAAGTATACGTGAATATATTATGATATATAATATGGAGTAAGTTTAGTTATTTAGTGAATATATCACTAGTAATATAACCGGGTACTGGGAGACCGTGAGTAAGAGTAGAAAATGTAGTGAAATTTGATAGTCAGACGTGAACTGAAATGTTATACTGAAGGATGAAGAAATGTTGAATATAATTATAGTGTGAATTTATTGAGTACAGATGTCGAAAGTGAGATTAAAATTGCGGTTTATTATTAATAGTGAGGTGATGAAGAATGGCGGTGGTTTGTATGTGGGCATGTTTGTGGTCTACTCTGGGCCAGGGCGATGAACCCTTATCGACTGTATGTCGAATTTGCACCATAGTGAGGTCCAGGACAGTGTCTCTCATGGTTCTTCTTGGCTAAATTAATTTATATGGTCCCATGATGCTCTAGGGTGGATTTTCTGTCTGGGACGAGCTCTCACTAATTAATGGATACAGAGGGCGTAAGGCTGGGCCTTTCTTTTTCGACGTTTCATGGCTAGCGCTTCTACTGCTTTTCTTTTCGGATGCTTGTACAGCACCTTACCGCCAATCTTGGGGCAAAGAAGTAATTTATGAGTATTTAAGAGAAAATTATGAGTATTTATACGCAACAGTTTAATATAGTTTATTATAGTTTATTTTATTCATGATAATATGTATATAATGTATTTATATGAGTAAGATAATTGATATGAGTAATAAAGAGTAGTAGTATAGATATAGTATATGATATAATGGTTCATAAAATCTTGCCTTATTATAGTACACGGATTGGAGAGAAATTGATCTGTGTTTTTTGGGATTTGTGTCTGGGCTAAGTTCTAGGAGATAAACGAGGGACTAGCTCAGTTTGTGGGGCGAAGTTGTGGTGCAGAGAAAGGTTATGATATTGCGACGGTAGCTGGCGTTTCGGTGCAGGATATTGAGAGGGTAGTGAGATGATTCTTGTGCGTGAGTCGGGATTGGATCGAAGGGTATGTTAGTTTGTTCTATTTATAGCGTGCTATCTTGTTGTTGTTCTGACTACTTTAAGGTATTCAATTTTTATGGGATATATGAGAAGTGTAACATCTGGTTCGGCTACTGCACCTTATAAAAAGTGTGAGATCATTGATTGTTCGTTTAATATTGTCCTTAAGAATGTTTTTCTTTCTGTGCTGACGCTGGTTGCTCTGAGATCTGTGTGGTGTGTAATCTGGTTTCGTGGTTGGTGTACCCGTGGCAAAAATGAATAGTAGTGATAAAGACTTTATTGTTTATCATTTGCAAACTGAAAGTTACAAAATGCGAAATATAGTGTATTTTATCGTATCTGTCCCCAAGGTTTAATATTCTTTAATTGATCGTTTTGCGCTTCTGTCTTCCTATAAGCTAATATAATACTTTTTCGTTTCAGCATATGGTTTTCGAGTAATCACAGTGTGGCACGAGTAATGCAAATTGTTATGACTGTAATATACGGAGGCATGAGGTTTCCACAGATAGTTCACATTGTGTTCGGGCGCGTCAAGCAAATACAGAGTTAGTTTGCGACGATAAAGACAAATTCCTTGAGAGAGTTAGTTTGAGTTTTTATATACGCGTAGTTTTCTGATTCTTCAAAATATTATATATTTTATTTATATTACTATATAAGTCATATATATATTTATATACTATAATATAATATATATATAATATAATATATATATATATATATATATAAATATATATATAATATAGGATTGCTGATATATAATATATATATTATATATATACTATAGTATATAATATAATATGATTAATAATATATATATAGTATTATATATATATATATATCATATATATATATATATATTATATCAGGAAGCCAAAACGCCCCTCTACACCATAGCTTCTAGCAGAGCGTCAAATATTGAATGTGGTTCGAGGTCTAATAAACGCAGGGCAATGCGCTAGAATCCTCAAGACAATCAAGGTGTGATTTGACGGCAGATCACCTCTTTACATTTAATCCATAGAGAGGAGGGCATCATAGTCCAGGCGCTAGACTCTTTGATTGTTTCTTCATGCTGGTGCTAACACGGAGTTAAACGCGAGAGAGTGTAAGGAGTTGTACTTATTGTTTTTTCTTAAACGAATATTAGTTGCTATCCACTTTAGCACACACACATTAATATGTATGCGGATTAATAAATTGTATTTTCATAAGGTTTGGTCATATATGAATGGGATAACGGTATTGCCAATAGCTATGATAGTATAAAACGCCTTGTGAACGGTTAGGCATTGCCCAATCACCAATTTTATATTACAGAGCATCTCGGAGGATCTCTGCGTTTGTGTTTGTAAGCAATGATTTGGTGTAGATGAGAGCATGGCATAATTTGTCCGGGGTTTGTTGTCGTTTTGTAGTCTTATAGGATATAGTATTAAGAGTGTGCAGGAATCGGACAGATGAAATAGGGTATTCTAGCCATAAAAGCTATGGCAAGGTTAGAGGCTGAAGACGAGATCATCAATTTTTAATTGTTTAGGAGTAATAAGAAAGTATAGTTGTGACATAGCTATTATTTTTTGTAATACATTTTCTTGTTTGTTCAGCTGATATATAGCGTATATTGTCCTGAAGGTAAACATTAGGAATTGTTGTGTTATGGTTAACCATGATGGTGAATTTGCGAGAAATATAACCTTTTCTTTAAAGTCTGGTAGCAATAATAGGAATGAATGGATGAAGACATTTTCGCTCACATGAAGGGCCCGAAACGAGAAGGGAATGGTTATTGAATCTCGTGCCGCTTAGTAGTCCCAGACTTTAATTGTGCCTTTGGTGTAGTTGTTGATTTCAGCAAATAGAAACTAGGACTTCTATCCGTTACATTTAGCCCCTAAAAAAGGTCACCACAGAAGTAGTCCCAGGTTGTTAGTGTTTTGTTTTTAACTTGCTAGGTGTTACACATTGCTGAGCACAGATTTCAAAAAAATAATAAACCTCTGAAGGATCATATTTGGTGTTATCAGTAAATTAATATGTAACTCTATTTTCTTTTTTTTTTAAGTGTTCTTTATGTTTTTAGTATTCCGTGTGGCGTTCGCCACTAGAACAAAAAAGGTCTAGACAGAGACGGAATAGCTTGCCTGAGGATGTCTGGCCGATGTCAAGGGTACGATGATATCGGCCGAACTCTTAAACAGGCTAGGAATGTAAAATTTTTTAGAGCATTTATTTATATATTCATACGTTTATTATATTAATCGTTTTTTATCTAGTAACCTTAACAAGTCTGTTAGGTAGATTTTTAAAAGTTAGCTGATACTCGTAATTACATCCCTAGGGTTGATTAGGGATATGAGTGTTATTAAATGTGTTTTAATCATTTCTAGTTCTTTAGTCGTGTACTTTAAGTCTTTCTAATTCAGGAACAGCACAATAGGAAAGGGATAACTGATATCAGCAAGGACTCTGGGGATGACTCCGGTAAAGTGCCTTATTTTACCAAGAATCAAAGAAAATTATTAGGTCATTCTGGCGGCCGGGAAATCATGCGCTGGCCGAATCTTTGAAGGCGGGCTACTTTTCTTCTTTATTCAGGAGATCGAAGTCTGTTCCTGCACCGTCAGTTAACACCATAAACTCATCAAATTCGTCAAATTTAAAAAGTAAATGACGATATTGTTTAATTTTTTTTTATTTTAAAAGTTCAACAGTCTCACGGTGATTGTCCTATTTCTAGAGAGAGGTTAATGCTACCCTAGGAATGATAACGAAGGGATGTGAACCCGGCTCTTTTGCCTCGCGACTCAATCGCTCAAACTTTATGTCTGGTAAGTATTAAGAGTCGATATTAATAATATTAATATATATATATAATATATATAATAATATAGTATATATATATATATATATATATATATATATATAATATAATATATATATATATATAATACGATTATATAGGTATATGATAGGGACTTTCTTTTTCGATACGTTTTTATATATATTATGTCAATGTATTTTATACTATATTAATACTTAATACATTAGTTAGCTTTTTTATTCACTAGTGTTTATAATATATATAGTGTAAAATTAAGCTTATGTTAGCTGGCGTGTGCGCGACCTTGGATGAGAGGAAGCTGACACGATCACCAAGCGAATCGTGGTAGGATTATTAAGAGTGAGAGCAGAAGTTAAGTGGAAACAAGACAAAGAGAGGAAGGAGGAGGAAGATAAGAATGTAAAGATGCAGCCTCTCTCGCTCAAGTTAAAATCAGTTGATGTATGATGGATGTGATTATGATGATGAATGTTGAGTAATTGTAGAAACTTGGATAATGCTAATACATGAATGTGGGGATGCGAAATAAACAGTAAGAAGAGTAGTGTTCAGTAGTTGCAATAGGAAGTTGGAATGGCTAAAAGTAGGAAGTATGACATGTTAACTCTTGAAATGAATAGAGAATGATGAATGGAATGGATATGTATGATGATGGCACTCGATGATGAGTGATTGAAGCAATGAAAGGTAAGAAAAAAGGATATATTCAAGGAATATACTGTTAGTGATATATTATATAATATATGACAATAATCTGTGATAACTAAAATAGGCATAATGGTGAAGTCATATCGGTAAAAGAAATGATATATTGATCTTTATGTATATATTTGTATAAGAATGAAAAATAGAAATATACTATAAAAAATGGTGCATACGTTAAGGATGAAAAATTACTCAAGAACCTAAATGTAACAGTTATTTAGGGTGAAGTTGAGGATATATATGATTATAAGATCATATCAAAGGTAATAAGGATGACTCTTCGTGTAAGGTAAGCTCTGTGATCAGGAAAGGTTAAGATAATGAGTATAAATAATAGAGGAATCATAGTATATATATAGTATAATTAAGAAAGGGATATAGTTATGAACCTTTTGTAATAAAACTTAGATATGAAAAATGGATGTGAGGGAGATGTAGGATAAGTAAACAACTTCGAATATCTCATGCTACTCCAACCAATTTTCCCGACAATTGCAATTGCTAATGCAATTAGACAGCAGCAGCGCGATACAGAATTCTTGTTTGTTGGTGCAAAAGGAAAAATGGAGATGGTGAAAGAAGCAGGAGTAGGTTATTGGCAGACTTAGGCATCTGACATAGCGGGTTAAATCTGCAGGTATAGATGAAAATACTGCGTAGAATATAATGATCAAAGAGCGGGTAAGGCATAGATGAGTATAGATTGTATTTAGGATTTGGAAGTGTTAATTTAAAGCGTTTTAATTGTGAAGTATATAGTTCCAATAGTGAGTGGATTGTGAGATGATATGCATTTTATTTAGGTAATTATTAACCTCATATAATATATGTAGTATAGATAGAGAGGAAAAATGGGAACTGTAGAAATTCATTATAAGTAGTGAGAATAAGTGATTTATATTTGAAGTTGTTATATGTTAGGGAAGGTATATATGCTTGGTAATCCGGTTCGATAAAGAAATTGTAAAAAAACGACTAAGGATTACTGGATAGGAACTGATTGGTGTATAGATAAACAAGCGTTGTAGTTTAGAGTATATTATATGGATTAATGACAATCAAATCCTTACATTAGAAACCAATTATGAATGAAAGAACAACTTGAAATAGGTTCAGAGGAAGAAGACAAAGAATAAATTATCATTTGTGTGAAAGTTTTACTGGGAAATTATATGAAATGTCTTGAATATGAAATATTTCTAGAACAATTAATTAGGGAAGGCTTTTGCAATATAACGCCCGTTTATGTGCTCTGAGGTATTAGTTGTATACTTGATGGATTTGTTGGTGGTAGTCGGCTTAACATAATGGAACTAATAAAGGTGTTGTTTAATAATGATGACGATATGGTGAATGCAGTGCTACATTCACAAAGAGAATGGTGTCAATGGTGAGATCTGGGAGGATTAGGAGCGAGAGTATAGATACGACCGGAAGTTGAGACAGGGTTGTGTTATGTCGTCTTGGTTATTCAATTTGTATAGGATGGGGTTATGGAAAGAATTCGAGGTGGGATGCGGAAATGAGTGTAGAGAGATGTTAGCAATGATGGAGAATGAGATGCAAGTGCAGAGGGATGTCCCTACCTATTAGAAGAGTGAGCTGGCATGTATTTGCTACTGCTGTTGTGTGCGAATCTGAAGAGAGTTTGAGAGGATTAGTAGAGAGATTTGGCAGGGATTGTAAAGGAGGTGTTGAAGAAACGATTAGATAAGAAGTAAGTTATGGTTGTGACTTGTGAGGGAGGACAGTCCTACAGTGTGAAAAGTTTATGTTAAGATGGTGAGCAGCTAGCGAGCAAGTGTCTGAGTTTAGAAAATAAATTTAGGGTATGTGTTGGGAATGAGAAGGAACGGATGATGCAAGAAGTGTAGTAGGAAAGTTGTGAATGGCAGGAAGTTGGTTTGGAATTAAATCGTTGGTGATGTAAAGGGACTAAGTCTTGAGTGCAGCTAGGTCTTACATGAGGGTATGTCATTTTGTGGTATTGTATGGTAGTGAGACTAATGAGTCTGGAATAAGAATATAGATCTAAAGTTCCAATGTGTTCAGATGGACAATCTTTGGAGCATGCTAGGTGTTGAGAAGAATTATAAAATGGGAAATGAAACTGTGATTAGGGGAGATTGTGTGGTGTGAAGAAAGGGTAAATTGAATGAGAGAGATAAATGAAAGTATGTTTGTGAGATGGCTTGTGCGATGTAGGAAAGGGAATGAATGAGTGAGTCGGATTGGTTAGAGACGGATTTATAGTGAGAGTGTGTTGGAAACCGACCGGCTGGGAGACCGAAGAGACAAGTGGATTGAGTCGGTGAACGGAATGTCTGAGGAGAGAATAGTGAGTTTGGCAGAAGGCGAGAATAAAGGTGCTGATTAGGAGAGAATGGCGAGCTCACCAGACATCGACACGAAAAAAACCAAATAGAGGTTTTGTAATGGGGGCAATGGTTGTGGCCCACCTGGGCCAAGGGATGAACCCTAGCATTGAACGATGTTACACATAGTGGAAGCTGTCCGTGGTCACTGGATCCATGAGCTCTAGGGTGATTTTCTTGAGTCGTGTGACGAGCTTTTCACTAATTAGAATGGTACAGAGAGGGGGGCGAGGAGTAAGCTAGGGGCTTTTTTTGACATTGTCATATTGCTCTAGCTGCTTTTCTTTTTCCGATGCTTGTAGCGCACCTTACACCCAATCTTGGGAAAAAAAAGTAGATAAGAAGAAAGAAAGAGAATATCATATATATATATATAATATATATACTAGATAGATTATATATGAAGATATAGATATATATATATATTATAGTATATATTATATATAGATAGATAGATATATAGAGTACTACATCATATAGTATATATATGAATATAGATAGATATAGTATATATAGAGTATACTATATATTATAATATATATATGATATAGCTGATTATCACCTCATCATCACGCCTTTACTGATAGGAGAGGGCAACTAAGCTCTGAAAGGGCATTTTGAAATGGAGTCTCCTGTTGACCTAAGCAGGCAAAGTTCTCATCGAAGCAACACATGTGAGAGATGTACGATACGTGATAATTGATTAAATATTATCTCTTGGTTAAAAAAAGTGTATTGATATTTATTGTATTTTATAATTTATTATATATATTATATATATATATTATATATATTAATTATATTATATATTATTATTATATATATATATATTATATATATATAATATATATATATATATTAATAATTAATTAATATATATATATATATATATAAATAGTAATATAATATAATATATATATTTAATATATAATATATATATATTATATATATATTATATATATATATATATATTATATTAATATAGTTAATTTTGAAGATATTGATAGTATGTTGAATATATATAGTTTATATAACCGATTTAATAGTCATGTTGAATAGTCGATGTGAGGAATGAGGGTAATAATATCTCAGTATATATATATATATCATATTAGTTCTATTGATAATTATTAAAGTTTATGTGGTAGGGCTATGTGATTTATAAAGGATATAATAGTGGAGAGGATATGAATATAAAATATACGAGGAATTTATAAGTGATAATAACTATAATATGGATTATATATATAATGAGTAGAAAAGTGATAGTGCAGAAGGGAAGAGCCGAGAGCACTTGAAAGAGAGAGAAATCGAGGAGATGAGAGAGATTATGAGGAGATTGTAGAACAAGGTGAAAACCTGAAACCAAATTCAGATCGCAAATGGAGGATAGCATTGTTAAGAGATGAGCAAGAGAAAAGGAGAGATATGAGAGACTTAGAGCAGATGTCAGTGACTTAAGCAGTAGCAGAACAGGTAAGAGAAATATATGGTATCCGAGACAAACTAGAACAGAGGGCGAGAGACAGTAGCAGGACAGCACAGACAGACAGATGCGAAGACAGCGACAGACAGTAAAAAGAAAAAGAGATGAGAGAGGAGCAATGTTGGTATTTGCTACTAATATGGTTAAGATGAGGACTTGACACGGAGAAGTGGTGTTCATGGACAGTTATTGGAAAATGAAGAACTTAGGCAATAGAACATAATGTATAATACACTGAGCAGCTCCTAACACGTAATTTGTGATGACATGCTTTCTCGGAAACGAAGAACTAGAAATAAAACTTTGAATGTAGGAGAGAATATCTTATTTATAAAAGAGGTTCGAGAGTGAGAGTGCACTTTTGGAAGGATGTACGAGAACGGTTTAATGATAAAAGTGAGCTGTAAAAAAGAGAAATCTTCAGTTAGAGAGTTTTACAAAATTAAGTGCCCCATGGAAAGAGTATTCGTACTTTGGTGACCTGATGAATAAATTGGATATGTTGTTGGCAGAAAATACAGATATTGGATGGTGCACACTATTTATGAGATCGAGAAATATAGTGTATTTGCGAAATGAAATAGGAATGGTGGTGTAGGGTGAATAGTATGTAGGTTTGATTGGTAGTTAGAGGATTTGAGTTAACAAAGAATGTCAAAAAAGAAAAGCTATTTTAGGATATGAGTAAGAAGATTTGAAGCACATATAGATAAATCTGCAGGGTATAGATTGGGATCTCGAAAGTAATTTTAAGAATCGCGAATGAAATATATAGAGTTCAGAAAGGTGAGAAAAAGGGCAACGGGACTCTGAGATAAATTTGATATGTGAGAGGATGAGGAGAAATTGGAGAATGAAGAGCACGAGTATATCGAAAAGTTTGTGAAACAGTTGTAGAGTAAGCGTTTAATGTGGAAGGTTAAAGAATTATCGAAGGAATGGGCGTTACGAAGGAATAGGAAAGCTGCTTTTGGAAGGAAAATGACCTGGTATAATAGCGCTTAGTAGTAATTACACGCAGTGTACTTACCTTGTATAGGGGTAATTCTTACTGCACTGGTGGGTATGGTTCCAGCTCAGAAGTAATGACGTTTCATCGGGATTTGTGACCTTCGGAACGCGATGAAATGATTGTAGTGAGGGGAGTGAGTGTGGAGTATTGGAACAAATTTCGTATCCTTTCGCTCAGTGACATTGGCGGCCCCGCGTTATACGATGAATCTGAAGAATGCTCCAGAAATACTCATGCATGCTACGAATTTTGCCAGGTTTGGTATATTTTAGCACCGCAATCCTCAGTCTATAGGAAGCTGGGGGTGGAAGCCAAATAATACTACTGACAATATTATATTTATTATTATATTATTATTATTATTATTTATTATCTATTATTATTATTATTATATTATGATTATTATATTATTATTTATTTTCCTTCCTTTTCTTATTATCGAAAAGCGTTTTATTAAGTAAATTAATTTAGTAATTTACTTCCTTGGTACCAATTTATTATACGGTTGATCAAAAATAGTTGATGTTGGGTTGGATCGAGGCTGTATTTAGAGAGAGATAGATGAGAACGCTTTCATCATTTTAGTAGGGAGGTTGTATGTCCACGCACGAAGGAGTAGTTTTATACTGTGTTATTACACTCACACTATGAGTATTGGAATTGGTTAGAAAAAGAATCTGCTACATATTCGAGCGACGGGTTCACTTCATTAATATTATTATGTAATTCTCATCTATGACATGTGCCTCCTCGAAAATGTTTACAGCTGTCCAGAGAGCATAGACCGACTATGTACTCTCTGACATTTCTTCATAGCTACATGATACGCCAATAGCTTACGGGAACCATAGGTATGGGTGTATACACAAACCTTATTTGTTCTTGAAACATATTGTGGATATAGTTTCGCATGGGCAATTCACCAACTTAAACCAAATTAGCCGGAGTGTGGTACGCAGACCAAAGTCTTACCTCAAATTGCCCGATAACACGCTTATATCACAGCTGGTAAGGGGAATAGGAAAACTGTATGGAAACTATAGTATATATATATATATATAATATATATATAGATTTATAATTATATATATAGGTAAAAAACTGTTTTGGTCGGAAAAGGGAAGCATAATATGCTATATTATATAGGTATTTTGAGCTGAAAGAGTGATGAGCGTATCGTAATGATGATACTGATAGAGGTGACTTATATATTGGCGTAAAGAGACTAGTGAGGTGACAATTTTAGAAGTGCTGCTTATTAAGAGGTATCAGTATATGATATAATATATATATATATATATATTATATATATATATACTATTATATATATATAGTATATATATATGCGATCATTAATTTTCAATATTTCTAATAAACAACTAGCTGATAATGAAAAAATGAGAGAGAGAAGAAGAAATTATGTTTAGGTTTTATGGTGTTATTTTTCATGTCGTATATATATATATTAATCATCATCATCATCATCATCATTCATCATCAATCATCTCGATCATCATCATCATCATCATCCATCATCATCATTCATCATCATCATTCATATCATCATCACTCATCATACCATCACCACCACCACCGGACCACATCACCTATGACAGGATTAATAGCGGAATCTCTGTGCAGCGCTGTTAGGATAAATAGGTAATTAGTGGTAGACTTTTAAATGACTCAAAAGTTTGTATTTGCACATTACGATAGTGAAGCGTTTGTAAAAATAAATGGTGAAAGTGATTGGTTTTATATTAATAGTTGAGTGAGGCAGGAATGTGTTAATTGTGTTATGTCTACTAATTTGTATATGGATGGGTGATGAAAGAAATAGAGGTAAGGTGGTTGTGGGAAGGTGTAGAGACTGATGCGAGTAATGCAGGACGCGAGTGGAGGGTGTCTTGTTATTGTACGCTGATGATTTGGTTTTTTGCCAAGCGACTGTGCACGATATTTGCAAAAAGCAGAGTTTGACCCACGAGGATTAAAGTCCTCCAGGAAGGTTTGGCGGAACCCCAAGTTGTATAAAACAGGACAGGGGACTTGAAATTAAATGTAGTATAAGATTATGGTCAACTCTGTAGTGAGCGTTGAGGAGGATCCGCGCTGTGTGAAGTTTATTGTTGTGCGTGATGGTTGAGCTAATCCTGAAAGTAATCTCGGCGGTTTCAATATTAAAACATATATTCCCAATTTTATGCTCAGGATTATATGATGATGGAGAGTGCTAGAAAAGTTGTGGAAATGGTAGGAAGGTGGCTGGTGTAATTAAATTCTTGGGGATACAAAAAGTTCCTAATCTTGGAGTGCGCTAGGATTTACTGTTGAGGTATGTTCTTACCTTTTTTAAGCATAGCAGTTGGAGAACTTGGTATGGAATAAAGAGGTATGGGAGGTATGGCGTGTTAGCCACCGTAAGGTGGTAACATGCACCGGAAATAAAAATAGTAGAAGAAATATCGCAAGTCGAAAAGAAAGCCCAAGCTTACCGCCCCCTTTATACCCTTTTAGCGAGAACTCGTCGCCAGTCAGAAATCCACCCTAGAGCTTCACGACCGCGGACGGACCCTCACTATGGCATCTCCGTCAATGTGGGGTTCATCCCTTGGCCCAGGTGGGTCACAACCATACCCCCCTCACAAACCCCACCATTCATCCTATTATCACCTTTCTTCTCGCCTCTGCTAAATCACATTCTCTCCTCCAGGGTATTCCTTTTACCGACTCCGATCCACTTTTTCTATCGGTCTCACAACCGGTCGATTCCCAGCACACTACTCACCAGCGCTATACATTTGATTAATCAAACCGACTATATCCATCCTTTCCACACGACCAAACCATCTCAACTTACGTTCATTTATTCTCTATTTACCCCCCCCCCTTTTTTCACACCACACAACTCTCCTCAATACATTCATTCCTCATTTTACCAATTCTTCTCACACCTAACAGCCCCCCAAAGATTGTCAATCCGAACACACTGAACTTTAGATCTATACCTCTTATTCCAGACCATAGTGCCACTACTATACATTAACACAAGTAACAACATACTTTGTGGCATTGAAAAGTTTTTTTATAATTATTGCTGATCACTGTCATGCCAGTTAATGAAATGTTTTGATTATACGTGTGACCCGTTTTCACATTCGCGCGGTCTGCTTATACTAAATTATTTCACAAAATTTATTTTAATTTTGGTGAAATATAGTTCTATAATTGTACATTTTACAAGTGTTGAAGTAACTCCTTAAGATTAATCCATTTTAAAGTCTACATTGGATTTACTAGCTATTTGTAGGCACCTCCCTATATTTTTCCACATTACTCTCATTTACAGATTTTAAAATTCATTGTCTAGTCCTTTCTGTAACTAATCTTTTATAATCTTCAATTAGAATTTTTTTTTTTATATATATATTGTAGTAAACATTACAATCAACTTTTTAAAATTATGAAAAATACACTGCAATAATTTGTTAAAAAAACGTTCTTTTCTTAATTACTTCAAACTACTTTTGTTGAAGTTTTCTAGTCAATTATCGTGAACGCTACTTTTATGTCATATTCCTTCATATATTTTTGAGCAAAGTGTGCTAGCTCTGTGTAGTGGGCAGGGAGTACACAAAAGGAAAGCCAAACAAACCTCTCGTAAAGTTGCATTAGCAACGACAAATTTTATATGCGACCGCATCTTCAACAAAACCAGGGAGAATATGTTGCACCACAGACGGCATTACTTCAGGTATTTTCACAACTGGATATTCATTACATTTCTTTTTTAACATTTTAATTTACATTTATATATTTTTCATTATATTTTATTAACAATGATTTTAAATTATACGATAGATAGCTTAAATTATATTGGAGTTTTTATTTGAACTATTTCACCTTACACTTAACTGTCTATTTTTTCCAAATCCCTTCAAATTTTTGAGCTTATTAAATACATTGCAAATCATATTATAGATTGTTTTATCCTCAGGAAAAATTGATATCGTTATATGGCGACATATTTGAGGTTTATGATTCTATATTTGTGGTAGAAGCGACCGCTCCAGGATCACCTGGAATCAAGGCCATGAAATCCTACTTAACCAATATGAAGACCAAATTGACTCAGGTTTGATGTTATCATTTATCCTACATATGTTGCATAAAAGATTTCATTTTTCAGCTTTTCTCATAGGTATTGTATTAAATGCTGCTCAATTACATTAACAATTGGTGGAAGTTGGTATTGGCATTTTACTATATTTTATAATTGAACCTTTAGCATATTTTTAAAATTTTATTATATTATTTTTATATATAAATTATTCATTAACCCTATGGGTAAATATTTAAGATTTGAAGTTGTACCACTCTCATAGGTGTTTACTTCTAACATCTATTTTCTTCTCCTACATCATTTACAGCTATATCAATATATTTAAAAAAAAGAAATTTTTTCATATCTAGGTTGTTATTTTTATCAACTACTTTAAGCGATCCTTGCTTCGAAAAAAATGTTTGAACACCTATTTTTTCATGAAATCAATATTGGTGTTATTTAAGAAACTACTAAATTTTTAGTTCCTTGTAATTACTTGAGTGAAATATTCCTTCTATTTCGGTTTTAAGTGGCAATATGTTTTGCAGTTTCAATTGTGCAAACATTATTCTGTCACTTTCCAAGTTTCTTTCATTTGTAAGAATACTTGCAAGGAGGAATTACTATACATTTATAATGTGTTATTGCTAATGTTATTGTTTTATTTCTTTTCCTTACATTATCATGTGAATAAGTTTTATGTAGTAGTAAAACTAAAAGATTTAAAGGTAAGAGTTTATAAGTCATTCTTTTATTGTATGTACTGAATTTTTAGAATATCGGATATGCATAAGCCCGGTATTCTCCTATATTCCTAAAACCCCCTATCGAAGAATTTTTATTATTTAGTAAAAATTTAAGAAACTTCCCATATTGTAAGGCCTATTAAACCCAAACGGCCGCATTCACAAGTACGGTCTTTATATTCAAGCCGCATAAGGGATATTTTTGTTTAACACATTTCAATTATACCCTACTCTTTATCAAATAAAACCTACAAACTTATTTTTATTATGTATTTATTTTTGTATTGCATTGTTTTTAGTTTTAGGGATCGGATTGCCTCTCATCTTATGCAGTCAGAATAGAACATATTTTACAAAGAAGATTTTTATTACATCCTTAAATGATCCGCCAAAATACTATATATAATATATATATATATATATATTATAATACTATATATATATATTATTATATATATATATATATTATATGATAGTATATATTAAATAATTATATATATATATATGAGAGCTTGACTCCGTTTGAACAACAAACCTGTGCATTTAGAAAATGGTTAGAAGATGGAAGACTAAAATTTTTCATGGAAACAAATGAGGGAGATTAAATTATTTAGGTTTTGTGAACTTACAGCAGGCATATGACAGGATTAATAGGGAAGCTCTGTGGCAGGTGTTGGTGGTAGGCATCTGAATGGAATCAAAAGTATGTATATATGTTGAATGAGTGAAACGTGGGTAAGAATAAATAGAATGGAGAGTGAATGGTTTAATATTAATGTGGAGTCGAACTGGGATATGTTATGTCTCCATGGTTATTTAATTTGTATGTGGATGGAGTGATGAAAGAATTAAAGGTAGGGGAGGATGTTAAACTGATGAAGAAAAAAGAAAGTGGAGGGTAACTTGCTTATTGTACGCTGATGATTTAGTTTTATGTGACGGATCTAACGAAAGTTTGTGAAGATTGGTAGAGAAGTTTGGCAGGGTGTATAAAAGGAGGGGTTTGAAGGTAAATGTAGATTAGAATTTGGTGATGGTAGTTAGTGAAGTGAGTCCATGCATTGTGAATCCTGTTGGATTGTAAGCGACTGGAACAAGTATCTGAATTTGTTTAGGCTATATTGGTTGAAAAAGGAACAGATGGTGTAGAGGGTAGTATGAAAGTTGTGAGTGGTAAGAAGGTGACTGGTGTAATTAAATAATTGGTGAATGCAAAGGGACTCAATCTTGATTGCGCTAGGGTTCTGCATGAGGGTATGTTGCTACCAGTTTTAATGTAGAACAGAGAAATTATAGTGTGGGTAAGAGTTATAGATGGATAATCTTAGAGGCGTGTTAGGGGTGAGAAGAATTGATAAAATGAGGAATGAACATGTAAGGAGACAGTGTGGTTTGAAGAAAGGCGTGAATGAAAGAATAAATGAGAACAAATTAAGATGTTTTAGTCATTTGGAAAGGATGGATAATAGTCGGTTGGTTAACAGATGTATGGGCCGAGTGTGTCGGGACTCGGGGGGGGGACCGACCTTCTGGGAGACCTAAGAAAAACTGGATTGAGTTAATAAAGCAGTGTCTTAAGGAACGGACTTAAATATTCAATATCCGTGCCGTACTCTTCCGGTAAATTATCATATTATATTACCTATTCGTCAGACAGCTGACTCAAAATACAGACACATCCCAATACCCTCCTAACTCGCACACATATATTACTAATCGTAGCTAAGGTCTGGAAACTCATAATACTGAGACCTACTTAATGCTCTCTATATTATATTTCATCGGTATTAATACCTCACCTTGATACTCATCACATCTCGACTACGTGAACTATCTCGGTCAAACCTTATAGCACCTGTTACCTAAACTCATATATATATATATATGCACCCCGTGAAGAAAGCCTTCTGCAGATGAAGGAGGCCCAGACACTTTGGTGTCTGTTGAGAACTTTCTTCATTTTTTTGTTTTTGTTTATTTTGTGTTTCTTTCCCATTCCCAGCATTTTTCTTTTTTGAGTAATGTCATTCTTATTGTTGAACTTATTGGTTTTATTATTATTATTATTATTATTGTACATCCACTCAAAAAAATTACTATTATTATTATCCCTTCTATCTTATTTAGTTGTTTTTTGTCTATCTTATTTAGTTGTTTTTTGACTCCTTCACCATTTACATTCTGTGTGCTAACCTCTCTCTGAAAGAAGATGTCCTCCCTTTTTCCCATCACGAAGCCCCTTGGGTCTTCCGGTACCTCTATCCTTTTTGGTCTTTAGTTAATCTTCTACACCTTCCCCATAGATAAGAAGGCGTGGGGAAAAATGGTTCTTTTCGCCTTTGACCGGATCCCCAATTTTAAGGGACCCAAACCTTCGCTAACCAGTGACGAGTCTGTCCTGCACTTTGGTTTAAAATCTCTTTCGTCGCCTGAAATTATGTGGTTCACGGGTGGGGACTGCCGTGGCGTTCCTGGGGGCATATCGAAGGCCACATCCACAGCTCACCCTATGGGGCTGAATTCGGGAGGTTGGTGATGAGTTTTGGCCTTTGTTACCCTATTGTGGAGAAGTTCATCCTTCCTTTTGACATTTTTGGTCTTTCCCTTCCATCCTGGTAATTACTTTTATCTTTCATTTGTTTTATTACATTTGTTCATTTATGGTGAAGTAGCTGTAGGAGCTTTTCAATTTATGATGAAAGCAAAAACTAAATTATCGCTATTAAACAATAGCGAGAAACGTCTTTCGGGTTACCCGCCTGGTAATATATTTGTGGTCAAACGACCATCCAAGAGCAAGGGCTTTGACATCCTTGTCGATGAACTGGATTGCAGTGCAAATCTTTCGAACCAGTCCGCAACCTTGGCTCCTACGACAAAGAGTCAACCTTTTATCAGGTGCGACTCCATCTATGTATGGCCCGTCTTCATTCCCCCACATGTCGAGGGGGGGCCCTTCTCGCCTTTTGACACAAAGGGAATGTCAGACTCTCCCAGGATTTCCTACTGATGACTTTAAACTATATTTGTATCTGAATGGGCTACCCCATCTTCTAACGGATTTCAGTAAAATTATAATGTGTGAAGACCTTGAACGAGTCTTGGAATCCGTGGATACCTCTGTATCATTAATGAGGAATGGCTCTTCTGAAAAGGGCTACTAATATGAAGCATTGTTTCACAGTGGCGTGCGTTGACTTCCTAGTGGGGTACCACCACCATCTCTCTTTCTAATGAATTTATAAATCCTTAAATGACACCGCCTATTCCCAGGAAGTACGAGCAGACACTACTGATGGATCCTCGACCATATGAAAAGAAAGTGGTTTCCATTACCTAGTGCTTATTGATTTCAACCCACTCCTCCCCAAGACCAAGACCCCCTTACTCTTCTAATCCCCGATTGCTATTATTTTTCAGTGCTCCTCCACCTTTGAGAGTAAAAATCGTCTCCAGCTGCCAAGTCCGACCTTATATTCCGCGCCCGGAGAGGTACTTTAAGTGCTATAAATTTAGTCACCCTCAGAGGTGTTGTGAGTCCCACATGGCATCTGCCCACGCTGTGATGCCACAAAATCACTCCACGTGAAAATCTGCTTCACTGCCACAATTATAAGGGCTCTCGCAGTTCTTCCTTTAAAATGTTACGAAGTGTCCTTCATACTTGCTCGAGCAGGAACTTCTCGAACTCCGCGCGATGGAAAAACTGGACACGATATGCAATGAGTAAGATTCGGGAAAGAACACCTGCGCCGACTTTGCTGATTTGTTCTCCGCACCTCAAATGCCAGGTGCTAGTACGATAGTCCAGAGAAAGTCTTCTCTCTCCCAATAAATGATGAATACTAAACTGAACAACAAATTTGTCCTCCTGCTGCACCAAAATTACCACGTCCATCAGGACCCTGCCGGCGGCTCCACTCCTGAGTGCACCCAAAGATCGCATACTAGAAAGAATTTGAATTTTACCACAGAGAACTGCCGTCTAACATTCCAAACTTCTTGAGGCTGGGGTCAGTGGTTCCCAAATCTATAATCTCCAGCAACTATAGCAGAAACACCCGTGCAAAAGATCAGCGCCGATATCTCTTACCAAATTAAGGTGTCTTCCTACTCACATCGGGCAGCGAACCAAAGGGTGACAAAGTTCCGACGAAAGACTACTCTTTCAAGTAAAGAGCTTCAGCGTTTTTGAATTAGTTTCATTAAACATTGGGAATTCCAAATGTGGGCCAAACCAAAACGGACCCGCCGCATTTCTTCAATTTTTTTAACTTATATCAATGAATGACATTCCGTGATTGTTTTCGTGCCACAAACGGAGGCTGTACAGCTCCCCTCTCCAGGCACTCTGATGGGCTGCCTTGGGGACTTCGAGTCACCCTTACATGCACCACCTGCAACTCCTCACCCTCTATAATTCACTGGTTTCTGCCGCCTCGAGGACTACATGGATCACAGTCCTTCAGTGGAGTCTGAGGATACGACATATCTTTCTACTCAATACCAGGACACTCGTCATCGGTTAACAGTCAAGACTCGGCTTTAAAAGCATTTGTTGTACCGTTAGGTGACTTTAATCTTCACCATTCACAGGTGAGAACTTTGCCTCACCCAATGCTAACTGTTTAGTGGAGCTTGTAGATCAATTCTCAATGGGGTGTTTAAATACATGAATACTCACTTATTAACGAGTTTACATCCGTAGTTCTTCCTGCATTGATGTCTTTTTTGTTCTCATTTAATTCATGACCATTTTTTTGGCTGGGCTTAGACGACCTGGTGTAGCGACCGCTACTCTTATCATAATACAAAATTCATGTCGGGTCCAACTTCAGAGCTTTCTGTGAGTTGGAGATACGAGCGAGCCGATTGAACACCCTTTTACTATGCAACTGCATTCGATGTGTTCCCTTCCGGAGAAAGGTTTCCAATAGTGACCGAAGCTTTTAACTTTTATTCAATCAAGATTCTCTATGCTGCGTAAACACGTATCTCCCTAACCCTAACCACAGCGGACAAGAAGCCTGCCTCCTTGGTGGTCTTCGGATTGCGTCCATGTAAACAGAGAAAAGGAAAAGATGTATAAATAATAATATAAATGGAACCCCAGCACATCTAATATGATTATCTTTAAGGTGGTGGCAGCCAGATCCCGTGTTATAAATCATACCACGAGGAAAATGTATTTCCAAACTTATGTCTCTACTGTCAGCTCCTCAATGACTTCACTCGTCGGTTTGGAGAGTGGTCCAAAAGTTAAGTCGGAGACTTACCGACTTTTCTTCCATGGTTATCTAATTTGGTCCATCCATAACTGATACTATTTCAACCTTCGATCCGGATGCAAAATGGTATCTCCCCCAAATTTGCACCCAATTTGGTGGTGACGTAACCCCGTCGTAGACGATCAAAGGCTCTTGTTTTCAGTTTGACTAGCTTTTCCAATGCTTTGCACTATTCAAAGAAGTTTCGGCATATCAAAACATATTCCCTCCCTCCTGATTTCTCACCGCGGCCAGCGGACGATCTCCAGTATAACCAGCTATTTACCCTAATAGAATTCCGAGCAGCTCTGTCTGCGTGCGTGGATGGTGCACTTGGATCAGACGGCATCTCATATATAATGATCCAACTGGCCCTTGATATTGTGGGAGACCAAGTGAGCAATGCATAGACATAGTTTAAAATGAGGCCGAGATGTCTGAAAACTATTGTAAGGAACTCTTTCTGTTGGGCAATATTTCTTCCGGTTAGCACTTTCATCACATTCAATTTTGTGTGTGGCTTTAGGGGAGATGTTTTTATGTGGGGGCTGGGTGCCCCTAGGGGGATGCACTTGCACCTCCTGACTCATGGGAAAAGGAAAAAAAAGGTTTTATTTTAGCAATTTTTAGCAGAACAAAAACTTGTCTTCTTGGTTGCTGTCCAAATTCGTTCGTCACCTTGTCAATGAATTCAGCAGTACTTGTACGTTTTTTCCCATGAATGCTAAGCATGCACAGGCCACTTAGTCTCTCGTCTTCCATCGTCGACCGATTTCAAATCTTGACTCGCCGTAGTGTATACTATAGTATAAATATAATTAAAATTATAGTACTTCAATCCAATGTTATAATTTTTTTACCATCTTGTGTGCGTGTGTGTTTTCACTGTAGATTTAGAGGGAAAAAATTTTCCCGCGAAAGGTACACTGCACACACACAAGATGGTCTGAAAATTATAACATTGGATTGAAGTACTATAATTTTTATTATATTTATACTATGAGTGTACTAATTGAGCGTTCAATACTACATGTTGTCGCTGGAAGAGTCATGCCAATCTTGATTACCTCGGCTACAACTGGGTAAAACGGATTTGCTTGATAATGAAATTTGGGGTTGTATTATTTTTCCACATCTCATACCATGTTGCAGCCTTGGTCATAAAGTTCGGTAAAATATTTCGGTAAACACTATTTATATCTTCTGCAACAGCCAGAAATGACGTTTTATCAAATAGGTGAGCTGTATAATAGTTATGTTAGGCCAGTATTGGAGAATTGTGCACAAGCTTGGGCCTCTTATTTAAATATATATAATATATATATATATATATATATATTACTATTAAATATATATATATAACTATTATATATTATATATTATATATTATATATTATATATATATATAATTAATATATTATATCCCACGTGCGGGTTATAACATTGTTTATTGCTATTTTGCATTCTCTATACCAAATAATTACTACTAATCTATATATATATATATATAAATATATAATATACTTATATATATATATATATAATATATAATATTATATATAAATATATATATATAATTTATTATATATATTAATTATATATAATGTATATTAAATCTGGATCATGTTGATCTCTTTCAATATAATTTATATTCTATATATTATATATATATATATATATATATAATATATATATTATAATATATTATATATATTATATTATATATTATATATATATATATACTATATAATATATACTTTTTTATACAATTTTTATAGATATGTATATCTAAATTTATATATATATATTTATGTTAAAATATAAGTGTAATACTATATAATATATACTATATACTATATATCAATATAGTATATATATATAATATATATATATATATAATATATAGTATATATATATATATAATTACATATAGTATGCACTAGTATAAATATTATAAATATTAATTATAAATATATATATATATATATATATATATATTTATATATTAATATTATATATATATATATATACTATATATATTATATATATATATGATAATATATATATATAATATATATATATATATATATATTGGAGAGAGTGCAACGTAGAACAATAAGGACGATTTAAAAGCTGTGAGAGGCTGAAATAGTTAGGAATGTTTTCTGTATAAAGGCGATTTCTTAGCTGGGAACATGATAAAAATCTACAAAATGTTTACCATACATCACAATAATACTGAGACCAATAAATTCTTAATAGTAGACATGGGACATGATAAGAAAATTAGGAAGAATACATGTCATCTTGACGTCAGAAAACACTCACTGCAGTAATACGGAATAAGGTTGTTAATTTTTGGAATGGTTTGCCGCAGGAGTTGGTTGAATGTGACTAACTTGCAACATTTAAGAAAGTTTTGGATAGGTAGTAGGATGGTTTAGGTATCGTATAGTTTGTTTTGACTAAGCCAAATTGGTGGGTATTTAGTTGGATATTGGCGGGAATAACTATGACTCTCTTGTGTGGTGTGTATTGGCTGCTTTCTTAAACTCCTTTCACATAGCGCAAGTGATCGTTGATTACTGACTGGAGGTCTCCACAGTGTCACCGCCGGAAACTGTGTCTGCTTGAGCTGGTCTGGGGTGGCGGAATCCTCCCTTCGGCCGTTGTTCGCCCCTTTTGGCCGATTCTTCGGCTGCTAGGGGCTTCCTCCTCTGGGCAAGTTTCTCTTTATTTAGTGAATTGTCTACATATACTGATGATACTGCCGGCTCCCACGTACTTTTTTGGGGCTTCGAGCTCCCTGGTTTCCATCTACTCCCTCGGGTAATCTCCCCATATGGTAAGGTCGTGGGATTGGTAAACATGGAGCAGCTGGCTCGCGAGTGCTGTCCTATCTGCCGGTTGGTGTTACGGACCTACGGAGGGATGCGTGTCCACTTCCAGCGGGCGCATCGCGAAGAATACGATCGGGCTGTCCTGCAGGAGGCAGGGCAGACGTACATGACGTGGTCAAACGAGGAAATCACCCTCATGGTGAGATAGGAGGTCTGGCTGATATGATTGAACGTGCGGTTGATGAACCAAGCTCTCTCCGCCGCATTCCCAACGCGGACCTTTGATTCAATCAGGGGTAAGAGGAAGTCAGCTGTCTACAATAGACCCGTCAGCTCGGAACTCTGTGAACGTGGAAACAGGCCGCTGACGCTCATTAACAATGGGCGCAGGCTACTCCGGATAAGATTGGCGCGAAGCCCCGATTGTAGACCTGTGTAAGTTTCCGTTCCGCGGACGGTTGTTTAGGGGGAGGTCTTTTGTGGACCCATGCTGTCCCTCCGAAACCGTCTAGTCGAAGACCGGTTGATTTGACTGGGACGATTTTGATGCTGAGGTTCAGTTGTTGCGTGAAGAGCGGGAGTCCTTCTCCGTTCTTGGAGGATCAGGATCACCCGTATGCAGGCGAGCCAGTTAGGCTCCCTGCCCCAGATGACCCGGTTTCTAGAGCCCATAAGAAAGCGTGCGAAAGTTTAGACATTGAGCTCTAATCCCCTGATATTACCCAGTATAAAGGCGAAAGGTTACATACGTTGTTCACGAAAGAGGAAAGTACATTCGTGGAAACAGCTCGACAGGTGTTCACCTGATATCTGAGTTCCTGTGTCCAATTGTGGCTTGAAATACCTGATCGAAGTCGCGTGGCAGTTGCCTGGGTATTGGCCGACAAGCAGTTAATTATGTCGTTGTTTGGTCAGAATTCTGAGGACCCTGCTCGAGTCTGCTGACCTTGGATTTTCCCGTTCGCACGAGCTTTCAAGTGGTTGATGGTACTTTCAGGCAGGCACGGTGCCTCAGCGAGTTGATGGAGTTTCCTCCAAGACCTGAGAACTTCAGGCTCGGGGATCTCCTTGAATCCTTAATTGGCCTTCTAGTTCAATACCCAGCTGCTCTTGGGCTTCTGATAGGGTAAGCGATGTAACGCTCCGTTTCCCCTAAAGGTTCTCACGGCCTGTTTGAATTTGGTGACTTCCCGACCGATTTGTGTCTTCCGGTTGTGGTACGGCTGCTCCACAAGATCCTGGTTAGGAGATTGGGGCGCTGTTAACCACAACTCTATTTTCCAATCTGGGTCTGGTCGAGACCGGTCTAACGTCCCAAAATAATTTTACCTCTTCGCTAAAGGAGGTCTTCTGACAAGTATGTAGTGGAGGGCAATCGATTGTATGTCATTTCATCGACTTTCAAACGTGTGCCTTTCGGATCTCAGGATTTCGTCATACAGATGGCTCTTCTCTCTTGGGGGAGCTAGAGCGTTCGGCCCCTCGCTAAGTCTGCTTACTAAGATTCGGGGTGTCATGCCTATGACTCAGAGACCCTATGTTCGGGTATAATGTACGAAGTTGGGTTGAAGCAAGGGCAGAGAACAGTCCTTGCAAGGGGACTCCTCTCTCGACCTGTTTTGTTCAAATGTCGTCAGTTGTTAATCCTTGAAGGAACATCTATGATGTGGGCCGTCCCTATTGGGGACCAGCAGGTTGTCATCGCTGGCCTTTTGCAGAATGACTTGGTGCTCCTAGCTCTCCACGGATGGGAACAAAGCAAACCTGGTTGCTTTGGAGAGGGCGGCGAGAGATCTTTGGGTCTCGAGTTTGGGTTTCACAAGTGCTGCGTTGGCTGAGGACGGCAAAAAGTTTTGTCACACCGACCACCACATCCATCCGTCGGTCGTAAGGGAATGGTACGAACGATGAACTACTGCATAGGTGTTTTACAACATACCTTAGGAATGTCGGGTCACGTCTTCTTGTCGTAGGCCTAAATAGTCCTTGGGGGACTTGAGAGGCAGACTGAGGAAACTACACAGCAGAAGTTACACTTGTTAGTCAACTATCTGATACCCAAATACACATACTGGTTGCTTGCCGAGTTGCCTTACCAATCAGGTCGCTACGTGAGGAGCAATAGAATGACTCGGGTGGTACGAGGTGAGAAGTTAGGCATTCTTCCTTCCTATGCTCACGGTTCCCATGTTCCACAGTGCAAACCGCCCCCCTAGGGGTGAGCTGGAGATACCTGGAGTCTGAGCAGTTCATTTCCACTCAGCTTGAATCATGACGACTGATTTATGGGCCCTGGCCGCTTCAGCTATCAGAATACCGGTCTCGTCTGAGACGAGGAGGTTCAAAGTAGTGAGAAGTTTAGAGACGGGACCAGTTGACGGTGTGCTACGAAGCAATCGGGCTATTGCAGTTGGATTGCAGACGGCAATCGCCTGATGCGAGGTTCATTGTATGTCGATTCCGTAAAGATCCGACAGGGCCTGATTGCTACGCGAGAAAAATTCTATACCAGGTACCGTAACGTCCCTGCCGCCCACGATAAGATATGATCATGGTCGTCCCAATGTACGAAGGCTTGGCGGACACCGTGTTCTCCAGGAAGGATCCGGCGGTAAGCCCCTCTTAAGGACGCGATTCGTCATTGATAACTTGAACCTCCTATTAAAATATGAGTTGGAGAATAGGGCCTGGCAAGTCCTGCTGGAGCCTGCCATTCCCAATCCAGCGGGCCTGCGAAAATCTGACTTGGTTTTCTTGGACAAAGGGACTGCTCTAGTAGTTGACACTACGGTAGCAGCAGATGCGAACGAGTGCGCCCTTGATGTATTCGTCCAAGCCATGTTTGTCTTCGGGGCTGGAGCTTTCCGAAGATTCTCGCCCGGTAGGTTACCCACCCGTGTCGTAAGACCTCTGTATATAAGTGAGTGACAGTTCTCCCCTGCAGATACACAATCGTGTAAATACGAGGGGGTGGAGATTTAGGGATCATGGAGTTGTGTAACTCCGCACACTTGGTGCTCGTAGGTGATGGGAGGAGGGGAAGACTTTACCCAAATCCACCCTCTGTGGTCCCTTCGCTCGGCCTCTTCATGCGGGCTTCAGTCCGTATGAATGGGTTACCATTCTTGAGCGGACTGGTCTAAAAAAAATAATAATAAAAAAAATAAGTAAAACTGCATGTTGTAACTATGAGAAACTTATCAAAACTTCTAGTGTAGTTAGCATGTACCTTAGGTATGGGTATTTGCTTTTGGTAGTAGCCTACATGGTGTATAATATGTAAGATACTGACAAGCCCTAGGTTGCTGTGTGGGTTTTGCGTGAGCATGTTGGGCGATTGGGCCTATTTGCGCTGGCTTGACTGGGATAGTCTCGATAAGCCTATGTAGTTTCTTACTGTCTCTATACTTTCAATATAACTTTTATTTCTTTAGTGCATACTGTAGATTACTAAAAAATTACATTTCGAGTTTATTGAGTTAATTATTAAAATATGACATCTTAGAAAACTAATGTAAACATTTAACTAGGCCTACCAGAAGTCAATAGTTTTGAATTCACTATATTTTTTCTTTATTGAATGTCGTTCGAAACTGTTTAAATGTAAATGAAATATTCTAATGTACCTTAAAAAGCGGAAATTCTTTAGAATAATGGACTTCCTTTTCAATTCCTAATCTTTTGGAAACAGTCAATTTACTTAATTGTTGAAGGGAGAGTTTTAACTTTTAGCCTTAATTTTATATATATATATATATATATATTATATATATATATATATATATATATATATTATATATATATATATATATATATATATATATATATATATATATATATATATATATATAAAATTAAAAATAATTAATAAATATATTTACTAAACTTATTATTAATTAGGTAATAATTAGGATTAATTACTAATTTTAAGATTAAAAAGCAATTTATGCATAAAAAATCAATAAAAAAATCAAATAAATCAAAAATTGATTTATATATATTATAAAAAAGTAAAAAATCCTCAACCCTGATTTTAAATATAAACATAGTAAATTGAATCTTTTATATGGAAATATATATAAAAGTAATAAGTGTGTGTACGCTGTAGTTTTCGCGGGGAAATTTCCCGCCAAAATGTAAAACATATAATATGACTTTAAAATTTGAATATAACAAAAGTATATTTTTATATAGATTAAAAATTATAATTGAAAATTTGAATCTATAGGGGTCTTACCTGTGATTTTTTTTTTTCAAAGATAGTTGCTCTGTGAGAAGTTCCCTTATAAGACGTAAGTAACTCTGCCTGTAGGCTGTAGTTAATTAAACTTATTTAAAATTAGGAGGTAAGTTGATTAGTTGAAGGCAAAGAGAATATATATAGATTAATAGATCGAAATAATTGAAAGGGAAAGAATACAATTTACCTCCATTTCCTTATATTTATTTCCTTTTTATTTGAAGGCGTGTACATGCTAATATATTTAAAAAAAAAAAAAAAAGTAATGAACCTTTTTCAGGGATGGCACGAAAAAAATCAAATTAAAAAAATCAATTGATTTTTTTACTTGATTTTTTTATAAAGAAATCATGATTTTATTGATTTATTTGATTTTTTTGATTTTTTTATTTTTTTTAAATATTTTTTAAAATTTTTTTGGTATATTGAAGTGATTTAACTTCAATAGAAATAAAAAAATTAAATAAAACTATATATTATAAAGTTTTTGATATTTTTTTTATCAATTTTCAACAAACTATTGGCATTGTAACCCGTAAGTCTGTAACATTCTTTAGTGTTGCTGTGTCATTGTTTCCATTGTAAGATTTTGAACCCAGAGCTAGGGCCTAGGGTTAAAAATTAAAAATTAATGCCGGATGCAGACTAATTATATATATTGTTTTTGTAGAATGTCGTATAATAGATATGTTAGGCCAGTATTTGAATATTGTCTACAATTTTAGCACCCTTATTAGAAAAGACATAGATATGCTGGAGAGGGCGCGTAAAGCAACGAGGAGGTAGATTTTTGGCTTAATAAGGATAAGAATAGGCGTGAAGTTGTCTAGATAGGCCCATGCGGCATCTTAAGTATTATTCTTATTTATTATTTATTATAGGTTGACTGGGACATTCTAGAGGTACCAATGCGGCTTCTTAATTATTAATTTTTATTGGTTGACTGGGAAAGTCTAAAAAGGACCATGCGGCTTCTTAAGTATTATTCTTATTTATTATGAGTTAACTGGGACATTCTAGAGGGGTCAATGCGGCTTTTTAATTATTATTTTTAATTATTTATTAATTATTATTGGCTGACTGGGACAGTCTAGATAGGCCCATGTGGCTTCTTAAATATTATTCTTATTTATTATTTGATATTTATTATGAGTTGACTGGGACATTCTAGAAAGCGCATGTATTCAGTTATTTTAATTTTTTTATTAGTTGACTGGGACAGTCTAAAAGGACCATGCGGCTTCTTAAGTATTATTCTTATTTATTATGAGTTGACTGGGACATTCTAGAGGCGTCATTGCGGTTTCTTAATTATTATTTTTAATTATTAATTATATATATTATTATTGGTTGACTGGGACAGTCTAGATAGGCCTATGCGGCTTCTTAAGTATTATTCTAATTTATTATTTATTATGGGTTGACTGGAACACTCTAGAGTGGCCAATGCGGCTTCTTAATTATTAATTTTTATTGATTGACTGGGAGTCTAAGGAACGTCCGAAATATTTTATTTATTAGCTGAGTTAGTACTTTCGTTGTTCTGGAAAGTCCAAATTATTATATCAGAATAATAATTAAGAAGCTGCATTAACCCGTCTAGAATGTCCCAGTCAACCCATAATAAATAAGAAAAATACTTAAGAAGCCGCATGGTCCTATTTAGACTGTCCCAGTCAACCCATAATAAATAATAAATAATAGATTAATACGCTGTATAGACGTATGAACAATAAAGAAGACTAATAATGGTTTAGAGAGTCGCACATCATTTCTAGAATGTCCTAGTCACCATATAAAAAGAATACAAGAAGCCGCATGGTTCTTTAGACCGTCCCAGTCAACCATGTTTAATAGCTTAGAACCCGTTATTAGAATAATCAATAAAGTTCCCATTAAGCAGTGTAAAGCAAATATCCAAGGTGAAATCTGTGTCATCTGGACCGTCCATATCAGCCAATAATACTAATACTAAAAATAATAATTAAGCCATATACTCCTCTGAATGTCCCAGTCAACTCATTATAGATAAGAATAAGAATGGTCCTTTTTCGACTGTCCCAGTCAACCAATAAAAATTACAAATAAGAAGCAGTTGACCACTCTTCAATGTCCCAGTCAACCCATAAAAATAAGAATTAAGAATACTTTTTAGCAGTACTAATGTAATTAATGAAAGTATTTATACTGCTGTTTTCAATATAGCTTTACCTAGACTGTCCCAGTTAAAAACAATAATTAATACTAAGAATAATAATTAAAAAGTCGCATTGGCTCCCTTGGGAATGTCCCAGTCAATCATACTACACAAATTGTTGAGCAATTCAGAAGCCGTATAAATCCAGTCAACTCCATAATAATTAATAATTAGGAATAATTTATTCTTAATTATTAATTGTTATGGTTGACTGGGGCCAGTTTAGATAGGGCCTATCTGGATAGGCCCATGCGGCTTCTGAATTATTATCTTATTTATTAATTTTTGTTGGCTGACTGGGACAGTCTAGGTAGGCCCATATGGCTTAATTATAAATACTATTCATTAATTACATTAATTATTATTAAAAATTTAATTTACTTTATGGGCTGACTGGGAAATTCTAGAGGGGCTAATGCAGCTTCTCAATTATTAATTTTTATTGGTTGACTGGGACAGTCTAAAAAGGACCATGCGGCGGCTTAAGTATTATTCTTATTTATTATGAGTTGACTGGGACATTCTAGAGGGATCAATGTTTCTTAATTATTCTTTTTAATTATAAATTATTATTGGTTGACTGGGACAGTCTAGATAGGCCCATACGGCTTCTTAAGTATTATTCTTATTTATTATTTATTATGGGTTGACTAAGACATTCTAGAGTGGACAATGCGGCTTCTTAATTATTAATTTTTATTGGTTGACTGGGACAGTCTAAATAGGACCATGCGGCTTCTTAAGTATTATTCTTATATATTATGGGTTGACTGGGACATTCTAGAGGGGTTAATGCAGCTACTTAATTATTATTCTTAATTATTAATTATTATGGGTTGACTGGGACAGTCTAGATAGGCCCATGCGGCTTCTGAATTATTATTCTTATTTATTAATTATAATGGATTGACTGGGACATTCTAGAGGGGCCAATGCGGCTTTTTAATTATTATTCTTAATTATTAATTATTGTTGGTTGACTGGGACAGTCTAGGTAGGCCCATTCTTAATTATAATTGCTATTCATTAATTACATTAATTATTATTAAAAATTATTCTTAATTCTTAATTTTTATGGATTGAATGGGACACTCTAGATTGGATTCTGCATCTTCTTACTGTCTCTTTATATATATATATATATATATATATATATATATATATATATATATATATATATTTATTATTTATTTATATTGTTATACATATTATATATATATTATTATATATATATATATATATTATATATTGTTATATATATATATATATATATATATATATATATATATATATATAATCTATATGTAAATATATTTTTATTTTTATTATTATTATTATTATTATTATTTTTATATTATATATTATATATTATTTTTTTTATATATATATATATATATATATATATATATATATATATATATATATATATATATATATATATATATATATATATATATATATATATATATATATATATTTCGCGTAACGTCACTGAATCTGAAAAAATAAAAATCAATAAAATCAAAAAAATCAAAAATTTATTTTTTTCTAAAAAAATCAAAAAAATCCCCAACCCTGCCTTTTTTGTTGTATCTAGTGAATTCTGAACAATTACATCCAATAGTGACAAAATACAAAATCCACTGAAACTAAAAATAGAAGAGATTTATGTGGAAGTATATAATAGTTTTTATATCCTACATCTAAAGACAAATAAAACCAAAATAAAAGAGATATTTGTGGAAGTATATGATAGTTTTTATATTTTAATAATCACAAATAATTTTAGTATTTTCTCTTGGTACTAGATTTTAATGGAAAATGCTTAATATTTTTTCATGCTTTGTTTTACTTTTTGGAGGGATATTTTCCCGCGAAAGGTACACTGCACACACACACACAAGATGGCCCGAAAATAATAACATTGGATTGAAGTACTCCTAATTTTAATTATATTTACACTATGATATATCTTCAAGGGAGTGGCTGCCCGTTTGCTGTAACAGGGCGGAGCAAAGACGATGACACGCATCTACAAAATGTGAAACAAGTTAAAACAAAACTCTTGGTTGGGTGATAGGTAGCGATGCCCAAAATTAAAATATCGATATATCAATTATCGATATTTTAAAAAATATCGATATAGTTACAATACTATCGGTTAAAGAATGTAGATATATTTGGTTTAAAAAATAACCATATATAAAAAAAATATATATATATATATATATATATATATATATATATATATATATATATATATATATATATATATATAAATTATTATAAATATATTAAGATATATTGTTAAAAAAAATATATATATATATATATATATTTATATATATATATATATATATATATATATATATATATATATATATATATTATATAGTTATTATATAT
>JABUQX010028389.1:30000-34845 GCA_015478945.1 Trachelipus rathkii | reverse complement strand
GGTAGGCTTCTGATCGGAATTCAAAAAGATATGTATGACGATAATGAAGTGTGTAAAAAAAATGGAGTTAAAAATGATTGGTTTAATATTAATATCGGAGTGAGGCAGGAATGTGTTGTCTCCTTGGTTATTCAATTTGTATATGGATGAGGTTATGAAAGAATTAGAGGTGGGGTACTGGGGAAGGTGTTAGAATGAGGAGAATGGGAAGAGAGTGGAGGGTGCCCTATCTATTAGATGCGGATGATTTCTTTTTGTGTGGCAATCTGAGAGAGTGAAGAGGAATTGGATAGTAGTGATGTCAGGGTGTGTAAAAGGAGGGGTTTGGATGTAAATGTAGGTAAGAGTAAGGTTATGGTTGTGAGTGAGGACAGTCCTCCGTGTGAAGTTGTTGGATGGTGAGTAACTGGAGCAAGTGTCTGAGTTTTAAATTATTTAGGATTATATGTTGGATAAAAAAAGGAACGGATGAATGCAGTTGTGTAGTAGGTGAAAATTTTGTGAATGGCAGGAAGGTGACTGGTGCAATTAAATTCTTGGTGGATGTAAAGGGACCAAGTCTTAAGTGCGCTAGGGTTTTACGTGAGGGTATGTTGTTACCTGTGTTAATGTATAGTAGTGAAACTATGGTCTGGAATAAGAGGTATAGATCTAAAGTACAGTGTGTTCAGATGGACAATCTGTATGAGAAGAATTGAGAAGAGATTGATTAAAATGAGGAATTGAACGCATTGAAGGATGATAGTCGGTTTGTTAAGCAGGTGTAGTGGTGTGTGTGCTGGGAATCGACCGGCTGGGAGATAGAAGAAAAAGTGGATTGAGTCAGTAAAGGAATACCTGGAGGAGAGGAATGTGGGTTTGGCAGAGGCGAGAAGAAAGGTGCATAATAGTCGTGAAGGGGGTATGGTTGTGGCCCACCTGGGCCAAGGAAGGAACCCTACATTGACGAGATTCCATAGGCTGAGGGTTGAGCGTCTGTCCGTGAAGCTCTAGGGTGGATTTTCTGACTAGGCGAGTTCTCACTAAAGGGTATAAAGGGGGTGGTAAGGCTGGGCGTTCTTCTACTACTTTTCCAGTTTCCAGTGCATGTGTTGCACCTTATCCCCAGTCTTTGGGAGAGGTGGTGGGTGATGATCAGGGTTGTGGAGTCAGTTCAAAATTTTTCGACTACCGACTCCGGCCTCTTGAAAATTACCGACTTCGACTCCACTCTCTGGAAAATTTTAGACTCCAACTCCATCCTAGTGAAAGTGAAAACTTCAGGACTAACTCCATAAATTTAATTTTCCATTCCCTTTCAATAAAAGTTTAAAAAAAACGGTAATGAACCATTTCTGCTAACTTATTCTAACTAACTAACAGACACATGTCACGGGGCTCACGCAAATCAGTTATTGTGCTTCTAGATTGCATAGTGTGTAAACTGTGAATTACTTCCACTATTAAGTAGTTACGAACCATAACAGATGGATTAATTCACCATCCAATTTTAAGATAGCTAATCTTTTACTTAGACTGTGTCACTGCAGTTTAGTTAGTTACTCGTAGCTTCGCGAGGCAAAGTGTGCTTGCGTACCGTTCTAATGTGGCTCGCGTCTGGCGACTCGCATATTCAGATTTATCACGTTTATTGAAAATTAAATAGTTTTAGAAATCATATATATATATATATAGTATATATATATATATATATATATATATATATATATATATATATATATATATTATATATATATATTTATTATACTATATATATATATATATATATTTATATATATATTATATATTATATATATATATATATTATATATATATATATATATATATATATATATCCACTGATCTATGGTCTTCTGCCTTTAGGAACCATGAGGAGACTTGTGTGGTAGCGCTTGAAATATCTAAGGCTTTTGACAGGGTTTTGACACACATCGCTACTCTCTAACTTACCTTCCTTTGGATTTCCACCTTCGCTTGCTTACTCTTGTCTAGTTTTCTTTTCCATTTCAGCTCTTGTTGATGGAGCAACCTCTTTCTCCTTTCTAGTTTTAGTGGTGTTCCTCGGGTTCTGTTTTATCTCCAACTTTATTCCTACTTTTCATCAATGATCTTCGTAGTCTGGACTTCTAACTTCTGTTCACTCTTATACCGATAACTCAACTCTCCATTCTCCACTCATTTTCAAATGTGCTTCCCTCGTTTTGTGTTAGAGTTATCCTTCTTCGTCTACCAGTTTTTCCTATTTCAATCTTGCGATCCTGGACGGGATTTCTCAGTGAGCTAATGGCCAATCTTGTGAAATTCAACTCTTTAAAAACTCAACTTCATGTCTCCCTCTCTAAAACACCCCAACTTTTCCTATCCTCTTCGACAGCTCTAATGTCTCACCTGTAAATAACATAAACCTTTTTGAACTGAACATAAATAGTGAATTGTCTTGGAGACCTCATGGGAATTCGGTTCAGATTGCGTGAATTTTTTTCTTCTGTCAGTTACTTCCTGTTATATAAGGGTCTTTTTCGCCCCCTTGTATGGAATACTGTTCTTACATTTGGGGTGGATCCGTTTCCTCACTCCTTTAAGACAGGGTGAGGCTAATGCTAAGAGCTTATAAAATTGTCCCATACTTTGACTCCCTTGACCCTCTTTGTCTGCAACGTGAGTGGCGCCCTATCTCTTTTATATAGGTATTACAACCACCACTTGCGTCGCCCTCGTAACAAAAGAGGTACCTTACTCTCACATGAATATTGTGTGAATATTGGAGACTCAAGATTTACTCGTTGTGGTGCCTCCTTTCCAGCCACATCTGTTTTGTGGAACTCCTTGCCTTTATCCATTTTTTCCTGCAATATTCAATCTTCCCGCGTCTGCGCTCACCTTTGAGGGAATTGCATTTAGGCAAGGAGACTGGGGGTTTACTTTCCTTCCTTCTATAACTCCTATCAACATTGTAATGACAAATACGCGGATTGAGAAGACGTTAAGGAGTAGTGGACTGTATATAAATTTTTGGTTTTGTTAATGCCACGATTCGTCAACACATTTTCCCAAAAAAACCTTCCATTCAATTTGCTTCTTTTATAGTTCGAATAAAGGTTATTGAAAGGAGGTTTCTTAGCCAATATATATGTAAGGGGAGATGTGAATGACTGGGGAGGAATCAGTCACTCGCGTACTTTACACTCTATAAAAGGGGAAGAGAAGAATCAACAGCAGACCCCTGAGGGGGGTCGAGAACACCACCTGCGCCCCCCGAGATCGGCATGCTACGGCCTCAGAGACTTGACATAGTGCGTCAAAGTACCTTTAGACAGAAGGAAGTGAGAGGCGAGCATGCAACAGGGGTGAAGGAAAAGTTTCGAAGGAAGCGAAAGAAGTTGTTAATTTTGTAGATGTTTGCAACATCAAAGGGGGTTAATAATCAAATAGACTACGGTGTTTGCATAGTTAGAGGGGTTGTCTGCTACTACTTTAAACGTGTGAGGTTAGATCCCATTCCTTGGTGTAATCACAGATTTGATGGGACCTCATTTACACATACACAATATACACACGGCCTTAAAATTAACATAGCTAAACCTCGGGGAGAGCACTATATACAAATATACGTTAAGGGGACGGTGTGTGTGTAATCAGAACAATATCAGATGCAACGGATGTAATCAGCAGTTTTACAAAATTATCACCTCGCTGCAAAATAAGTTGCCTATATATGAAACTTCTCCAGGACGATAGCAACTGTCGATTCAATTGTTTCGAGTAGAAGTAACATCTTAAGAATAAAACGAAAATAATTCAACACTTACCAATGAACTTCAATACAAAATGAAACTCAAACCTGGGGACCTTGTCTCTAGGAGTAGAGACGTCGTCGACACGTAAGAACGTCCTTAGAGAGAGGAAATCTTCATGATCTTCTTCTTTAGCCACCGTTAAGCGTGAAGCTAAAGAAGACGCATACCTAGATCGATATTGACAGTTTATATACAACAGCGTATTGACGTGAAGATTTCTATGATCATTTAGTTTGAAAATCGCAAGACAAACTCCGTAGATTGGAGTTCATTTATTTGTATTAAAATCTAAAACAAATAACGCCTACGTTAATCTTGAACAAGATATATACAAGTTAAACAAACATTTTTAAAAACAAAACACAGAGAAATGCGAATTCACACTTATCAATTCGAATTGTTATACACCGAATTACATATTAGTGGATTTAAATTCACTTTTATTTACAAAAAAAAGGGGAATGTTATAGAGTTCACAATTTTCACTCTATGTTTGGAATCAAAATTCCCATTGAAAACGCAATCGTATGAGCACCAATATTTACATAGTCAAAGAGAAATAATCTGCGAATGGAAAAAATATCTTGAACTGTGTTTCCAAAAAGGCATTCTCAACCGAATTTGAAAACCCCGCCTCTGGGTGTACCTCCTCCCCAGTCTTGGCATCGTCACTGGTTCATGCCCCTTGCCTGAGGCGGGTCTTCGTGCCCCTCGCCCAATGCGCAGACCCCTTCCGTCAGTGAAACAGCCCAACCGTGGCTCTCAATCCCGTGGGAAAGCCCGACCCATTTCCGTCGTAATGTAGGCTCTCAAAAAATCCTTTACCCATAAACTTTCCAAAAAGAGAAAAACATAGATACTTAATTCTTAAACGAAAACCACAACATCCTGCCTTTCCTTTTTAAGAAATCCTCGAATCGCCTGGTTGTTTGGCAAAACATTAGTTTTGGTCAGGCTCTTGAGATAAACATTCTTCGTTTTCCGAAAGACCTGATTTGTCTGTTTATTTGTTTTCAGCTGTCTGTTCTACCATTCCATCGTCTGTGAA
>JABUQX010028389.1:0-25000 GCA_015478945.1 Trachelipus rathkii | reverse complement strand
ACTACGGGCTTCAGATTGATTGTGTTGGGCAATTCGAATGGTTGGATAGGTGATTGAAAAAGGAAGGGATGATATAACGTACTTTAAGGTTCCAAGAGAAAATGAGAATGGTAAGAAGGTGATTGATTTCTGCGAAGAGAGAGAGAGAGAGAGGTGTGTGTGTAAGTAGCACAATCTTCGAGCACAAGAGCATCCATAAGTATACGAGAGTTGGTGTAGGTAGAGATAGAATCGAAGCGAAAAGTATGATTGATTTTGTGTTGGTGAATAAAAAATGGAGATGTTAAAATATGTGTTGGATGTTAAATCAGTAAGGAGGTCGAGGATGGAAATATTTGATCATTATGTTATTTTATGTAAAATTAAGATGAAATTAAAAAGGAAGGAAGTAAGGAGAATTAAGAGTGAGAAGTTAAGTGAACAGGGGTATGATGAAAAATATGTGAGAGCACTTGCAAATAAATCAGTTGAATGTGAACAAGATGAAACTGAACAAATCTGGACAAAAAGAAGGGAAGCGTTTTAGTAGTGAAGAAAAATATGTGGGTGTGCTAAAGTAAGAAGTAAGGATGTTCAATAGTGAGTGGTGGAATGAAGAGGTGATGCGAGCGGCTAAAAGTAAAACAGAGGCGTGGTTGAATGTGCTAAAAGCTAATGATGAGGTTACGAAATAAATAGGAAGACTAAAAGTTCCATACGTAGGTGGAAAAAAAGAGGTATATGAATAGTTAAGAAGAAGAATGAATGGAGACTTACAAGGGAATAGGAAGTTGTTCTGGAAGGAGGTGCTAAAGGTTAAGAAAGAGAGAGTAAAGGGAATCTTCAAAGAATAATGAATGAACTTTCGCGACTAATGAAATGGATGCTAGGAGAGTGTGGAGGAAACACTTCGGAAATCTGCATAACATTGGCGGTAATGAAGAGATGATAGTGAATGTGTGTGGGTTTGATGGTGTAGGAAGAAATAGGTGCTTTGGAGATGAGGTAATAGGTAAGGTGAGAAAGTTGAAGGATGGTAAATCGACAGGTATAGATGAAATTGCTGGTGAAATGATTAAGGATGGAGGCGAGATTGTGATGTGATTGACTGGATTTGGAAGTTGTGTAACAAAGCTTTTGTAGAGGGTATAGTTCCGAAGAATCGGACGAGAGCAGTGAATAGTACCCTTATATAAGGGTAAGAGATTAGGGGAACTATTGGAGAATTAGTTAATTGAGTACTGTAGGGAAGATATATGCTGGTATTTTGGTTGAAAGAGTTCGCCGAGTGACTGATTGTTGAAGAACAAGGTGCGTTTAGAAGCGGTAGAGGGTGTGTAGATAAATTTTTTACATTGAAGCAATTACGTGAGGAAATGAGAGCAAAAAAGAGTAAATTGCATTTAGGTTTTATGAACTTGCAACAGGCGTAAGACAGTATTAATAGGGAAGCTTTGTGGCAGGTGTTAGTGATATATGGTGTTGGTGGTAGATTTATCAATGGAATCAAAAGTATGTTTGTTGGTAGTGAAGCATGTTTAAGAATAAATGGAATAGAGAGTGAATTGTTTAATATTAATAGCAGAGTGAATCAGGGATGTGTTATGTTTCCATTGGTATTTAATTCGTATATGCATGGGGTGATGAAATAATTAAAGGTAGGGGCGGGTATTAGACTGATAGAGAATGGAAGAGAGTGGAGGATCCCCTGCTTGCACGCTGATGATTTTGTTTTGTGTGACAAATCTGAAAAAAGTTTGAGAGGATTGGTAGAGGGGTTTGACAGGGTGTGTAAAAGGAGAGGTTTGAAAATAAATGTGGATGAAAGTAAGGTGATGGTGGAGGGTGAGGAGAGTTCAGAGGATGAAATCATGTTGTATGGTGAACAACTGGATCTACTTAAATATTTAGACTATGTGTTGGATGAAAAGGGAACGGATGATGTAGAGTGTGGTAGGAAAGTGGCTGGTGCAATTAAATCATTAGTGAATGCAAAGGGACTAAGTCTTAAGTGCGCTAGGGTTCTGCATACGGGTATGTTCTTACTGGTGTTAATGTGTTGCAGCGAAACTATGATGTGGTATAAGAAGCATAGATCTAAGGTGCAATCTGTTCAGATGTATAGTCTTTGGAGTGTGTTAGGTGTGAGAAGTATTAATAAAATGAGCAATGAGTGTGTTAGAGAGCTGTGTGGTGTGAAAAAAAGCATGAATGAGAGAATAATTTAGAGTATATCAAGATGGTTTGTTCATGTGGAAAGGATGGATGGTAGTCGGTTGGCTAAGCGGATGCATAGAGGTGAGGGTGTTGGAAATCAATTGGCTGGGAGACCAAAGAAAAGGTGGATTGAGTCGATGAAAGTGTGTCTGAAGGAAAGGTATGTGAATTGTTTCAAGGGAGAGGGATTGTATATAATAGGAGTGAATGGCGTGGTTTTGTTAGGGAGTATGGTTTTACCATTATCATCTCACTAGGGATCAGAACTAAGACTCATAAGGGTCTTATTCTTTTTCTTCTCATCTTCTTTTCTACTTATTCATAATACTTTATCTCAGTTAGTTGAAACTGTAAAGAATTTCCCATATTCTGATCTTTCCATAATAAAAGAAATGAAAAGAAAAAAAAAAGTTTTTCCAAAATATGTTTTATTCGTGTGATAATTTCTGACGCGAGATGGAGAAAAGTTTGTCATTTATACGAAATCCTCGAAATTTCTCAGGAAAATTCTGGAGAAATTGATTCTTGTTGCGATTCTTTTAATATAATTAGTAACTTTTTGAACTTGAAAAATTATTTGCAGGTCTGTGTTAAAGTTTTGAAAATTATATTACTTTAAATTACTATATATTATTTTATATTATACTATATTACTTTATTATGTAAAAGTTAAAAAGTCTGTCTCTTGGGACCAAACTTGCAACTTATTGTAATTGATTATTTTTCTTTTTTCTTTTATTATTGAAACAGGTGGCGGAGGGGGATTACAATTGGGCCCATTTGGTAGTTTTCCTGGTTTAGCCTCTGGAAGTGGGGGACTACCAGATATTCAGACTTTGATTAACAACCCTGCGCTCATGAATATGGCAACGCAACTTATGTCCGACCCAACCATGCAGAATGTGGTGTCAAATATTTTTAGTAACTTTGGTGTTCCAGCCCCCACCAGACCATCACAAGGAGGAATTAGTTCAAATAGTAGTGGAGGTTCGGTGGTTGAGTCTGAAAACACAACACCAAGTGACGCAGCTCCAGCACAACCAGGAATGGAAGCAATTATTCACGCGTGAGTTTATTAGAAATTAACTTTTAAAATGTTCACTACTAAGGTTATATTTAATTTTTTTTTTTTTATGCAAATACATTTTGTCATGCTCAATTCCTTAGCAATCGGACTAAAGTAAGACATTTTTGCGCGTCTTTCATATTCAAAATGGCTTACAATCATTTAGAATTTTTATTTCTTTTTCCATATCTTCCTTTTTTTCTGCAGAGGTCGACAGTTTGCCGAGCAGATGCAATCACAATATCCTGATTTAGTGGATCAGTTACGATCACAGATGAATAATAGAACGGGAGGAAGTGGCCCCAATCAGAATGGGGAAGGGGACCAGCAAGATCCACCACCGCCTCCACCTCCTCAATCATAGAAAATAGTGAAAAACGCTTTTATATATTATTATTATTATTAATAAGTTATGAAATTTATTTCTAAATTTTTTTAGTGTTATTTTATTCTAGGTTGTTCGTTCTTAGAAAAATAAAAGAATATTTAAAATCAAGATATTTTATTTTATAATTTGTTTTAAATTAAGAGTTATTTGTGCAGGAACGTCGCAGTACACTTTCCTAGCTGTTATTTCTGGTATGAAAACCTTTCCGGGGCATTTCTTCTCAAAGAAAGAATGATGATGTGGCACTATTTAAATCATGACTAAATCTGGTATATTGATATGGTGTAGTTTATTGCGATTATACGTTAACTTCCACTTATCCAGGTATGGCTCCGATTCATGAAAAAATTCCACTATTAGTTTTTCATCCGGGATTTAAGTCAAAAGGGAAAATAATAAAGACTAATGTTCATCTTTAAAGTTTTAGGAATAGCATTTCCAGAAATTACAAAGTTTGAAAAAAATTTACTAAATCAATTATTCTTTGCAGTGCAAGACCAAATATTGTACTTTAATGGGTAATGGATAGGAAGATTCATTTATCGATAGAAAATTACCATTGTTTAACAAAATTAAAAAAAAAAAAAATTTGGTAAATTGCTGAGGTTTCTTAATGCAGTTTAGATAAATTGGATAATTTGTTTTAACCAACATAATAAAATGAGGTTTCTATTATTTTAAAACGCCTCGTGGCGTAGGAGGTTGACTCGCCGCCTATCATGCGAGAGGACGCTGGTTCAATCCTCCGTGTAGCAGTCTTGAGTTTTATCTTCCTGAGAGCAAGAATTAAAACTTGGCCGTGAACACTTGGTGGCGACAGGCTTGGGATAGCCGGCCTTAAAGCTCGATTTCTTGTAGTCACTCCGTGTTACCCTCTGAGAACGTTAAAAGGAAGTTTTTTTTGTCTTATTTTATCTTCAAATTAAAATTATGCAGGCTTATAAAGGCTAGTTCCTAAGAACAAGATTGCCTCCATGAAATCTTTTAAAATGTGCTCTTAAATCAGAATTTATGATTTATAAAGCTGTTAATATGCACTCCACACTGACTTAGATTGAAGGTATGCAAACAAGAAGTTGTGCTACATCTCATAGCTTCAGGGTATCTTCTTTTGTTTCAAGAGAAATTTTTGAAGTATCTAATTTTTCAATTTCGGCAAAAGATTCCCAAACTTGTAACTTTAATTTACTTAGTGGGCTAATAGGAGCGACATGTGGTGCTTTTTCAAGTTCTAAATGAAAACATTTCCCTCTTGTACCATGTTGTTTATCAAGGACTTTCAAAATCAAACTCATTACTATCAGAAGTGCTTGAAGGAGATGACGATGATGATTACGATGCAATATTTTTATTTATTATTTTCACTTTCTTGCCTCGAGAACTCTGACTGAGACTGTGTATGTGAAAAATCTTGGATGTTTTTCATTCTTATTACTCTTTTATATTGCATTCTTGACTTCGGTTTAATAAAAATCTAGATTAAGGATCAATGCAAACGGTGGTCAGCATCGCTTCAGTTTCCATTAGGGTTTCTTCTTTCCCTTTCATCGAGGTTTTGATGCTATCAGCTATGGTGCCTTCTGACTTGGAAAGGTAGTAATCAAAGATTTCCACTTTTAAAAACTGACCAGGAATTATGTTTTCACATTAAATTTTTTGTTGCGATTTATGGCTGGTATAATATGCTTTCAGTCTTCTTTCTTGGTCACACATTACATCTGTATGGTTAACTTCAGGATTTACCATGGCAGTTAAAGCTGGTTTAATTTGTAATGGGTATTCTATCATTAAATAAGTACTACCCCAAAGAGCGATTTGATCTAAAGTTGCCACTTTGCCAGCATGTTTTTTTCATTATTTTTTCAACTTTTGGTTTTCTTGAAGTTACTACAACCTGCCTCATTATCCTAATTAAAGTGGCAGCATATATTTACCTGCTAGACCATCAAGGATAGCAAGTTGTAATGAATGAATACCACAACGCATGTGATGGATTCTAGTGAGGCCTGAAACTTCATTCATGATTATGTAAATATTTATCAACCAAAATTTTTGCAAAAAGACATTAAATATAAATTTAAAATATAAAAAAAAAACTAAACAAATTGAAATAAAGAAGTTGGAGAAAAAATATATAGGAAGCAGAGCCAAAAAAAAAATAAAAAAAATAATATGGCTCCACATACCCTGTATTATCGGTATGTAGTCCTTTCCAGGTTGGTTCAGGATGCCTATGTTGAGAAATGCTGCTTAAATGGACAGAAATCATCACCAAGCCATTAAAAGGCAAAAGATCACAAGAAACAGACACAGAATTCATCCTGTTAGCGATAACTCATTGCTGAAACTCCATGAAACGTCGTCTTGAGCTTCTAGAACTTTGAAAGAGTCTTTGCCATAATGTCAAAAGACAACTCTTTCTTGATCGAAGAAATAAATCAAAATAAAAACAGCTGCGAACAATAAAGATTCACACTGGTTTGTGGAGTATAATTGTAAAAGTATCCACATCTGCAGAAGGTCGCCAAAAGAGAATCTTAATCATGCTCTTCAACAAGTTTACTTAGTGAGCGTCCTTTCAGTGAGCAGACTCGTTACACGAAAAGAGAAGCAAACTCTCCCCTGAAGTCTCACAGAAATTAGGCTCTTGTTTTGAAGCAACAAAGTGTTTGAGAAATTATTTAAGGTGCGAAGCATAATATATTATAATATATATATAAATATATATCATACATAATAATATAATATAAATACTTTATATACATATATAGTATATATAATAATAAGTATATATATATATATAATACTAGTATATATAATACTATATAATAATATATCAGTATACATATAACAAAAGCTAGCTAAAAAAATAAGTGAAAGAAAACTATGCTAAATAAAAAATAATATATATAGCTTTATATATTATATATTAATTCTATGTATAAAATATATATATAAATAAAATATTAAATATAGTATAATACTATAATAATATATGATAAGATATATAACCTTTTTTCAAATGGGTGGAGGCTTGGAAAAGTGATTTTAGAGGTGCAAAAAAGTTGGGTCCAAGCGCCGCACTCTATGCACGGAGGATATAAGTTTTAACATGCTAGTAAAATATATTATTACTATTACTATAATATATATAATATATATATATATATATTAATATATAATAATATATATATATGTTCGCAAGCAAGCAAGTACCATAGAGCTAATGCACGCGAAGCTTGCGGTGCCTGCAGGCAAATCCACCTTCACTGAATCTCTTGTCTCCAAATGCTCGCGGTCGCGCGAGCGTAGCCGTTAACAACTTACTCGCGCCTGCGCGCGAAGTATTTTATAATAAAGTTATATTTTATTATAATATTACACATTAAAAACGTGCTATAGAAAAAAATTATTACATATCTTTTTGACTTCTTGGATAAACTTGAAAATGCTTAAAACATCGCCGCAGTCAATTGAACATAATTCAAAGATGGACACTAACCATTACGAGCTAATTTTTTTATATGCTCACAATTTTATGTATAGAGTTAGTGATATACTATACACTAAGTAATATACATATAAAAATAAATAATAAATAATAATAATATTCTAATAAAAAAAGAATATAAAAATAAAATATAATAAAAAATAAATAATAAAAAACTTAATTATAAGTTAATATATATTAGTTACATAGCCTACTATATTATATAAAGCTTATTAACACTTAAATTATTAAAAATACATAATTCAATATACATATCCTTCAAATAGCCTACATCCGATACTAATGTATACCGGTACGATAAAAGTACGGTATGCATTATAGAGATATTAATTCAAAGAACTTATATATATAAAATTTCGAATACAGAATAATTTCTTATTCTCTTTATGTCTTTTTTAAACTATACCTATATACATACATACTATATATATATATTCTAAAATTATAGTATATATTTTGATAACTTCAGATAAAATTTTTATGCTTAATTTAGGAAAGAACTATAATAGATACATAATATATCAGAGATATATATATATATTATAGAGTAAAATATTGGCCAACGTGAGTACGCAGGATTTGACTTAGGAGCTGGAAAAGTTGAATGATCTTATGTCCTTGCTTCACAACGATCACTTGATGTGTCGCGTTGTGAACATTTTTTTTTCAAAGTAGCTTAAAAAAAAATAATCAAACATAATAAACAAAAAAGTTTTTTCGGTTTAACAAATAAATTAAGGTAATCAGTCTGGGACAGTTGTGTTTAAAGAGTTTGTTAGAAACCAGACTGAAGACAAAGAAAAATATCACTTGAGAAACTAAGCAAATCCCTTGGTGGTGGTGGTACATGAGTCCTAACAGTGCGTAAACTAAAAAACTAAACTAGCATAGACCCTGGATTCTCACAGACGACATTTCTGCCAAGTTCACCATACGTTCCAATCGTTCCATTATTCACTTTATCATACATAGTTCATTAAGACTCGCCTTCGTTCATTTTGTCTTAGCCAAATTTACTCTCGCAAGTGCTGAAAGACCTTTAATTGTACTGTTGACATGATTAGCACAGTATGAATAAAATAGACAGGTTTGATGAAAAAGGAAAAATAGGGGGCGGCTCTTTAAATAGGTCGTCTGTAATTCAAGTCTTTAACGTTTGTTTATTCATTGTATATTACCACCACAAGGTATACCAAGTAAATTCGTATATTGTTGTTGATAGTCAAGAGCATAAAACTCTGAAGACCATTTTACTTTCTCACGTAAACTGTCTAAAACGGGAGTTCTCGAGTAAGAAACGAAGAAAAATGAAAAAGATGAAATCTGGCACGTTGTTTTCTGAAAATCTAGTCTCTATAGAGGGTGAAAGTCAATCAAGTTAATGCTCAAGTACAGAACGCTTCCAATATTCAACAGGATGATTTGCTCTATGTCGTTGGGATTGTACCTCTCTAGGTGGTTCAAGATTTCAAGTTCTACAAGCAAACTAGCAGTTTTGCGAAGTCTTTGACATCCTTTGCATATTATTATGACATAACAAAGCAAAGTATATTAGTCAATAATTTTCGTTTGAGATAATTGGAATTTAAATGTTTGGATTAAATTTGGCTGTTACGGAATTATGGAATAATGAATAAGGTCTTGTTGCCGAACAGTATAATTGAAAAGCTCTTTTTCTTGTTTGATTGATGCTTTTCTTTGACAATTTTTCTAACCCTTCAACAATTTTTATCATATTTGTATGGAAAATACCAATATTATGATATTTTTGAGTCCAACCCTTCAACGATTTTTATCATATTTGACAATTTTTCTAACCCTTCAACAATTTTTATCATATTTGTATGGAAATACCATGATATTGTTGAAATATTTTTGAGTCCATCGGGTTTCACAAAGTTTAGGCAAGCTTGAAACCTGTATTTCTCTCGGTGGAGTCCTCTGAAAAAAGTTAATGCCTTGTATGTGCAATAGCATTTCGAATTTCCGGAATAATCATACGGTCATGGAATTACCAAATTTTAAGCCAACTGGCTACACAGGAATAAATATAATCCTTTTTATAATTTCCCCTCAGTTTTTAACCCCATGTATATACCTGCATTGCTCGCAGGCCGGCCGTCGTACCCCTGTACCAATAACCAAAGACTCGAGATCCAAATCCTCTTTTTCTAATACGTTCCATTTCCTTTCTGTATCCGTTCCGTTCAAGAACTTCATAACCCAAGAATTCTTCGAACAGTCATTTTTTCAAGGTCGAAAAACCTTAATCTATAGATAAAAATAATTGTTCTTTGCCGCTGTTCACGACAAAAAAAAAGAGTCATTTTATAGCAATTTTTTTTCAATGTGAATTGACAAAACTGAACCTGTAAGCAAATCAAAAAAAAAAAAAAAAAAAAAAAAAAAAAAAAAAAAAAACGAGAATAATGACCAAAGACGGATCAATTCCCAAAAATAAACATATCAGCTATTAACCAAAGTCCTTGGAAAATAACACAAAATTAAATCACTAATATTACCACAAGCGAATGATCCATAGTTTTTGTGATGAATGAGTGTAAGAGAGCAGGGATGCGCACAAAAAAAATCAAAAAGATTGTGAAGTGCCTATTTGTACGGTAAATTTTTTTCTATAAAATGATTTTTTGTTTATTTTTTTTTTTTTTAAAAATTAGTCAAATTTTTCCATTCAGAATATCCACATCTCGAGCGTAATTAATGATAAGTATAATTCATCTATATAAAGAAAATCAAATCAATGTATCAAAATCTATTTAACTAAAGAGGAATAAATATAAAATAGAGTACCAATATGACTACAGTATAAAATTTAACGATAATTTATTTAAAGTGAATAAAAACTATATTTTCTAAAGGTATTATTCTCAGGAATCGTCGATAATTACTAATATAGAAAATAATAATAAAAAGCAATTGGTATTAACAAAGAAAATTGATTGTTCCTAATAAAGAGAGAAAAAAAAAAAAATCCCACAACCTGTAAGAGTATGCTGAAGGTAAAGAATGATGTGTGTGGAAAAAAAAAGAGCGAAAATAAAATTTACGACCCGTATTACAATGCAACTTTTAGAGTATACAATTATAATGCGAGATTATTTTAAAATTACATATTGTTAAACACTCATGTGGTATGTAAAATAATTCAAATAAATTTTATCTATATTTAACTTTTTTTAAAACATATGATAAGAAAAAAACATTTTTTCCAACAGAAACGCTTTATACACTTTGTATAATGCTAATCAAGAGTCAATTTATAAACTTTATTTTATAAGAGAACCTTTAATTTAGTATAATATATATACAGTATAAATATATATATAGAATATATACCATAATATAGTAAGCCAGTTAGTATATAATATAATCAATATATAAAAAATATTTCTATATATAATAAAAAATATAATAATATATATAAAATATATATATTTATATTATATTATATAATATATATAAGTATATATATATATTATAATTTTATAGTAAATAATAAATATAATACTAATATATTAAAATATATATATATAATATATGATTATTATAATATAATATAGTAATATTAAATATAATAATAAAAATTAATCAGAGACTGAAACGTAATAATGTAAAAATTCCCGTGTGAAAAAAAATTAGAAATCGGTAATAAGCGAAGATCCGATGTTTCGGCTGGGCTGATGCCAGTTTCAGCCCCTCACCGCTAAAAATGACATTAAAATTAGGAAATTTTCAGCATCCGATTTTGAACCTAATAAATCACCCAAAAACCCCAGCTTCATATAGACCTATATCACTTTGCTTACGCGGTTTCTGTGACTGTATCATAACCTTTCAGTAATTTTTCAAAATTTTCAAAACCAATGTTTTGACTATCTTCATATCAAACTTTCAGATTTTTTGCGAAATGGACTTCAAACTTGAAATATGCATAAGATGGGCTCCATAACTATCAATAAATTCAAGTAATACATTTTGAATCTTTATGTTGTGCCAGACGTGTCCATTTCCAAACCATCCTTTTTTGAATTTGATAAGTGAAAAATGAACCATATGTTTTCTACCCTCATACCTCTCTAACTTTGATAATTCTGCCACTTAAACTAAAACCTAAAGTTGCATATTGTTTGCGCGGGTTTTGTGCGTCTATTTCGCTCTAAAAGTACATTGCGGCTTATATATATAGTAAATACGCGTATATATCCAATATATTCTATATAATATATATATATAGTAATAGTTATTAAGTATATATAATATATAATATAATAATATAATATAAAATATATATAAATAATATAATATAATATAATTACTTAATATACACCTTTATTAATAAGTTCGTCGGTATATTATAGTATCCCCTGAGTACACTACTCCCCACTCCCCCCCCCCTCACCGCCCGCCTTATAATAGCCTCCCGCCCTCCGATAACCCCCTCCACCTCCACCCCGCCCCCCGCTCACCCTCCTATGCCTTAGTGTTGTCCAGTCACACACCACCCCTTTAGCAACACCCCCGCACACAATTAAAGGAAAAAAAGAGCATCTTTCCGATATACTTAAGTTAACTGAAAGAATGACCCTACTTCGGCCAACATAATTGCTTTGCATATTGATCGGGACTTGGGTAGACTTAAAAATCATATGTCAGCTACTTTTCGTTGTCAAACTTAATATCATATCTCCATTCACAGAGATTGGGATTTGGAACTATACTGGAGAACAATCAGCTTGTTTAGTCTTTAACCGAAAGCTACAACCACTATTCAAAAATGTATACTGATTGAATTGTAAGGTGTAAGGAACCATCTGAGCTATATAATTCAATTCGTTACGTTATTGGACGATCACGATTCTGGATGCGGCGAGCATAAATGAGTCCCAAACTGACGATTAAAAACAAACCATGGATTTTGGACCACTTCTAGATAATAATTCCTTGGAAAGATTTGACTATACTAGTCTAACAGGAAATAAAACAATACCGTAACAACGTTTTAGAGCCAATAAAAAGCTATCAATAATTTGGTAATTTTTAATTATGTCAAACTCGAGTCAACAATTATTTGAATCTATTTGTCAATATTTATTAGGTGGTAGGCTTGTAATACTTGAGGGAATATCTATAAGCCCAGCCAAAAAAATCGATAAATCCTTATAACATTTAATTTAATATATTTTATTCAGGAATCGTGCAATATTTACGTTTCAAGTGCTCGTGATTAAAATTTATTAATCATATATATATATAATATATATAATCTTCTAAGTAATTTTATATATATAATAATATAAATTTTAATATATTAGTTAAATTTTATATATTAATATCAATATTATATATATTATAATATATATAAATATTAATTATATATATATATAATATACTTAATATATTAATATATATATTAATATATATTATATATTATAATTAATAATTATATATATATAGTCTTGATATAAATTTATATATATAAATATATAATAATAATTAATATATATATAAATATTATATATACTATAATATTATCACTATAGTATATATATATATATAGCAAGTTATAAGTATAATATATATAAATAAAAGTTATTTATATAAAAATTTATTAAATTATATTGAATACAGAAAAACGACGTATTGACACATTCAAGTGGTCACTAATTAATTGCATGTCACGAATTAAGTATTATGTATTTTATTATGATCAACAGATAACAAAAATAAATTATGAATTTTAAAAATAGTTTTACACGAAAATAACATCAATTAACTACATAAACAATATGGTAATTTTTAAAATTAATTGGCAAAGATAATTTATAAATTAATACCTAAGTGAATAAACAAGAATGAATTGTTGGTCTAATTCTGCATATTTGCACTTTGTTTTTCTCCAGCACATCACACTTCAATCTTTCACCTCAATACGTCTCCACAGGGTTTGGGATTTTTTTGTTTTTTTTTTATTTTCTTAATTTAGAATACAGAAATCTAATTTGGGATGTGTTATTTTAGGTCAACATAGAATTTAAGATTATTTGCTGTGTAATTATTTACTGGTTGTGATCACATATAGTAAATAAACCTAATTATTTATTCATAATTATAATTTTAATAGTGTTTAGATCAGTATTGTCAGTTATTTAATTTAGTTATTATTAAATTATGATATACGCGTCGGTGATAAGCATGTATGATTACTCTATATTTTTTATTTGATTTCTTTACTTAAAGAGAGGATGTCAAAATACAATTGATTGATTATAATTCTTAATTTATATAGATGAAATATAACTTATCATTAATAGTTTTGAAGGAATAAATTATTACTTCTTAAGGTGAAAAAATTTGCCTAAAATCTTTTAAAAAATAATATCAAATAAAGTATCATCAAAAAATATTATTTTTATAAAAAAGATAAATACCGTACAAAAATCAGTTGTTTATCTTTTTGACTTTTTTTCCAGCATCTTTCAAATGCATAATCTTAACATTTTAACCTAATTTTAAAGCCATTATGGAAATTTTAGTGATATTTAATATTTTTAAAATTTATTCCAGACTTTGGTGAAAGATAGCTGATACTTCTACTTAGGGAAATTGGATCCGATACATTGGTTTCTTATCGTCGTATTTATTTTTTTTTTATTTTTTTTTTTTTTTTTTTTTTTGAAATTTGCTGACCAACTTATTCAGTTTTTGTAAGATTATCTAACTTATATAAAAAATTTGCTATGAAATGATTTTATTTTTTTCGATGTGACAGCAGGCTAAAGAACTTCTCTATTAATAGTTCTACTGAAAAATTACAAAGTATTTTAATACGACCGTTGGAAAAAATGACTGTAGGGAAAGAAAAAGTAAATTTCTTTGGTTTGAAAGGTTAATTTCTTGGAACGGATGGGTTTTAAACATTGCCAAAGTACAATTAGTTACTTTTTCTCTATTGAAGAAAAATATTGTAGTGTTTTGGTTCAGATCTTTTTGGTTTTGGTTTTAGTGTTAATCTACGGTCAGCGCAGCTAATGACACGGTATATAACATGGCGGTTCAAAGAAACATGAGCTGGGAAAAATATCAGAACATAAAGGCATTATATTTTTTTCCAACCTGAGGATAAGACCACACGTTGCTATATTTGTTTCACATTACATGAAAGACACTAACAATTAGTTACCACTCGGGAATATCCCCACAAATGGGAGTATTGCGAGCAAATGAAAAACAAGGCAGAGTAGAACTATATTCACAAGTTAGGACGTCCACCAGGCCAGATTTAGTAACGTATTTCCGAAACTAGCTGCTTCCCGTCGAGGAAACATCACGCGTAATACGGTTTAAAAAATCATCACAATAGTTGGTATGGAGTTTTCCCATACTAATTAGTAATGATTCTCAGATGGATGACGTTTTTCAGTGTACAAGCCTGTCAAATATGATAAATTGTAATAGCCATTAAATAAGTGTTCATAAATATTGGTAATTTTCAATAACAAATATGATAAAACTTGTTGAAACGTAGTTAGAAAATATTTTTTGTCAAAGACAAACGCTATCAAGTACAATTACAGAACCTGAGAAAGATAACACTTTTTCAATAATATACAATCTGTTCGTGCTCACACAGCAGGACCTATATTTTTCAATTATCTACCATTTTTCCGTAGATGCCAAATCATTTATAAATCAATATCTTTGCAGTAGCGTTATGATTGAAGAACACTAATCGTGGCTACAATTATTCAAGCTAAAACGAAAATTATTGTAACACTTCATACGTGCTTTGATCATAGTCCAAAAGAAGCAATATATTACTGAAATATGAGAAATGTCAAGCTATCCCGCATAAGAACTGCGCTGAGTGGTCTTAGTAGTACAATCTTGTAAATCTCTGACCACCTCAAGAGAGGTCATAGATCTCCGATACGTACCTATACTATGAACAAAATATTCCTACAGGTTCACACTGTCAATAGTGAATTTATATGTGGACCAAGTGTATGTAGATTTATGCTAGACAAGTATCAATAACTTTAGCATGTGAAACACATTTTTCAAGAAATATATATAGTTTTTAAACAACAATTCCTAAACAAAACATTTCTAGTTGAGGGATATATAAAGAAGACATCAAGAAACATTTAAGTTTTTTGTACATGTAAATGAGAATTAGGAGGAACACGTAGCGCCCGGAAGGCTGAAAGGAACGCATGTAAATTTTTGACTACGCTATTGGTTATATATTCAAAAATAATATATACTATATATACGCGATATCAAGTATGCTCACAGTAAGCGTTATGTTTGACGAGGTTCGACACACACATTTAGTTATACAGAATTAAGATCAATATAAATAGGGAAAGAATTGAGACATCTGGGTGTTAGATCTCTTGAGATATACAAAACACAAAAAAATACTCAATTCAACAAATGAGAGAAATATTTTACGCCTTGAGGAAGTGAATATACCCAGCTCTCAGCTATATTGCAATTATTGTGCTAGAGAGGTCCATTATCGGGCAAAAAAAAAAATTTCTAGGAATATAGGATATAAATAAAGATGATCGAAAACGCATGAAAAAATCTTTAAAGAAAACATTTATAGAAAACATTTACAATCTGTTAAAATGTTATGACAAATAAATATATATGGGCAAAATCGTTCACGAATCTGGAAGACGAGTGACAAAAAAAAAAAACAAAACAAGTGAATACTAAAATTAAATACCACTACTATTTTACGACACCTATAGAATGACAAGTTACATACTTATGGCGAGTGTTCATATAAGTACAAAAATCAGAATAAAGTAATACACCAGAAATTTGATAAGGATCTATTCAGCTATCACTTTAGCGGTCCATAAATGAAGATTAAACATATTTAGGGAAGCTTGGAGAGTGGAACCATCTAAGAGGGTAGATCACAGACAAGGCAACGCACATAAAAAGAAAAAACTTGTAGATAATGTGTGATGAACATAATATAGCACACAGTAAAAGGAAATAAACTTAAAGCATCTGGAGACCGAAAATTCACACAGACTAAAGAGAAAACACAAGAAGCAAGATCTAAAATAGCTTTAGAATGAATTAGCTGTCTGAATATTTCACTGAGGGTTCTTTGTTTATAAAATCCGAAGTCTTTAATCAATTAAAGTAACTCAAATGAATGAAAAAAGCTAAAACCACAGATCAAACACTACGAGAATTGATTAGAATGGCAAACTAACATTGTAGGACAACATCTACGTTAACACAATCAATACTCATACTCCAACCACAGATAGAGAACTTTGTTTTGAATTATAATTCTTCATAAGATCTCGTTCATTCTGTTCAACAATAAACAAAACATTTATCGAAATGTTAAATAACAGAGAACAATTCTGTTCAATACATTATAAAGGTAGGGTAATGATATATTTCATTATTAATGAACCGAAAAAAACTTTTTTTTATTCCTCATTGTACAAGATGATTTAGGTAATTAATAAAAAACTCGTCTATTTAGTAAGTCATAAAATGTGTTGGTTTTATAAGTAAAGTAGCGAAATAGGGGACCATATTAAAGATCTCCGAAACATAAATCCATAATTCGTTTCATACAACAGACAATTTTGTTAAGAAGGAGATGTCGACATAGGGTGCAATTTTTAGAGCGTCATGAAGAATGTTCGAAATTCCTGCTGAAAGGTTTTTAGCATAGCTAACTAAGTATTGTAAATCTGGTAACAAAATAACAATCATATTAATATATAGTATAGATATAATTATATTAATTATAGTATATTATACGATACTTAATATATACTATAATATATTGATAGTATATATATAATGATATTATATATATATACATATAGGAATAAATATATATAATAATATAGTTATTAATAATCTTATAAATAAAATATATATATATAATAATAATAATATAATATTATACTATAATAATAATTATATATACAATATATATATTATATATAATATCATATAATAATAAATTCATATATAATATTATATCTCTTATATATATAATATATATATATATATATATTATATACTTATATATTAATATATAATATATAATATATAATATATATAATTATATAAACATAATATAATACATAGAATATAATATTAACTTATATATATATATTATATAATATAATATATTATATATATATATACTATATAATATTAAATATATATATATTATATAATAATAATTAAATATATATGCCTGTTTTGCATCATTAGTTATGCATCAAAAAAATATTTAAGCAACACGGATGAATGGTTATGGTAATAACTAATCTGAGAATTATTTAAATATCTTGACAGAGTTTTTTAATGAAATTATTATAATCACAATTTTTTTCACATTAACATTATTAAGTATATGTTTAATACAGTTGATAGGTATTCCTAGGTAATCAGGTTATCGTAGGCTTAATATTAGTAATATTTACTTTCAGATACCAAAGATAAGAAACTAGTAGACGCGAGTAAGTTGTTACACACGGCAGCGCTCGCGCTCACGCGCTAAACGCGCTATTAAAAAATAAAAATAATAATTTGGAGCAACGTTGTTCAAGGATCGAATAGAAGTTTGGCTCATGTCAGCACGCAAGGGCCATGCACAGTGCATGTTAAGTCTGATGGATATATAGGTTTAAAGATATATAAATATACACATTAATTTAAAATACTCTTTATTTTTATATCTTAAAATATTTATTATATTATAAAAAATATATAATATATTTATTAATATTAATTATATAATATAATAACCCTCCGATGCTGCCAAGGATAAGTGCAGGAACGCTATGGGACCCAACTTATATACTTATATATTGCACCTTCATCAAACTTTTTTATCTACCAAGTACCCTCACACCCAAATAAATATATTATGGAAAAAAGGTTATTATATATATTTATTAAATATATTATATATATAATAATATATATAATAACTATATAATTACTATATATAATATAATAATATATATATATAATAATAATATATATATCATGAGTATATAATTAGGTACAGTGATGATAAATATAGTATTAGATAAGGTAATATATGAAATATAGTTATATATATAATAATTTAATATTATTATAAGATACTTGTATAATATTATATAAATATATATATATTTATACTAATAGTATATGTTATATATATATAATATTAAGATAAATAATAAAATAATATAGTCTAAATATATTATATGATATATAAGGTATAGTAATAAGGGTTTATGTGTATATTATATAGAAGGTATATTATATATTATGTGTTTAACATAATATAATAATTATATGTACTTGATAACATATTTATTAAATTCTCACATATGGTGGCTATCAAAAACCAAAAGTTCCGAGCCCTGTTATCAAGGGGATGTTTGCTTCTCTTTTCAGTTGTAAACGGATATTGCAATCAATGGAAAGCCACTAGCTAACTTGATATTGGAAAAGATAGTAACATGTATAAGATTTCTCGTGGCGACTATCTTGACAGATGTGTAGTAAAATTATACTAATTAATCAACTACCACAACAGTGGATCTTTATCTTAAATTCGCTAAGCTGGTGTTATTTTGAATATTCTCCGTCCAATGAAAGAGTGGCGTTTGACATATGGACGAAAGACTACTTTCATAAGCTCTATGAAAGGCCAGAAGAACGTTCATGGATTTCCAATGATATCGCTACCAATCGGATATTACTGTGGTCTGTCTCGTGATCTTTTGCTTTTATTGGCTGGTGATAATTTCTGTCTTTTTTAGCAGCATTTCCATCCATAGGCATCTCATAAATTTAATGTTAAACAGCCTAAATTAAAACTGGGTTCAATAACATGTAACTCCATTAGGATTTAACACACTTTCTTCTTCAAGTTATTCGTCTCAAGATTGAAAATCTATCATTATATCTTTCCTGACTCAACAGTGATCTAATCTACTTTAGATAAAAGGTTCTCCAATTTTTAAAGTATAGTATATATAAATATGATATATATATATAATAATATATATGATATATATATATTATATATAATATTATATATATATAATATAATTAATATATATATTATATGATATATTATACTATAAAATATATAATAGTATAATATATATATAATAATTATTATAATATATAATATGTAGTATATAGTATATAATATATATTTTAAAATAACTATATTACTATATATATATATAATATATATAATAATATAATTTTAAGTATATATTAGTATTGATTAATAGATTAAAAATCATCATATAATCACCCCTTTCCTAACAAACTATTTAATCACTGTGCGGACTAATTAATTTGGCCGATCAATGAGAGATGTATCTTGTAATAAATAATAGGTTGCTATCTAAATTTATAAACAATATAAAATATATATCTATAATTTATAGAATGCAATATATTAAATAATTATTATAAATATTCAAACTCAATAATAAAGAAAGAATGTTTATGTTTTTTGAATTATTAATGACTGAGTGGATAAATACAATTAATTAAAATTAATAGTAATATAAATTACATCACAATAATATTTATATAAATGGGAAATACATGAGTAATCATAAAAACTATAACTACCTCTGCGGTCAACATAACATCAATCTCTACCCATACAGGGACGTGGGCAGTGCATCATCCGAGAGCCCGTGATATTCTGTATTCATAGTAAATGTATTTATATATATGTATATTTATTAGTAAGAGGTTAGTATATTATATATATATATAATTGGAGATAATATATATATAGTATATATATATAATTATATAAAATATATAATATATATGGTAATAGTACCTTAACAGCCCCGACAACGGAAAGGAGCCGGATCAAAAAAATTTCAAGGATAGCCTCTATGAGGTACGACATAATATACGACGTTTTAGGGGCGAATTGTATAAAAAAAGATCTAATAATCCAAAACTACAATAGCTAGAGCGAAAAAGAATACATTTTTGGAGATCTCTGGTAAAATTTAGTTAGGAAAGTGTAAAAAAAAAAATATTTTAATAATGTGATCGATGATGTCAAAAGCTTATCAGACCTTGTTATAGTTACTCGTTAAAATAAAATAGACCTTTTCTAGTATAGATTTTGTATTTATTGTTTTGGTTTTAACTAATAGAATACCCCAAGGGTATACGCACGATGGGCAGGAGTCGGGGTCCTCATCGCCTCCCGGGGAACTAGGGGGTAGGACTAATTTCCCCCCCGTTCCGGGGGTAATTGGTGATGGTGTCGGGGGGTCCTGCCGACCCTACCACTACGGGGTAATTTCCGAAAACGTGCCCCCTGTGTTCACAATTTGCTCCGACCTGTAACTATTGCCTATTTTACAGTCTTGTACGAATATGCATATGTAGATTTCTTTTTCAGAACAGTTAGAAAAAAAAAGAAAATCATTATTCGAACCTACTGAACCAAATCTATTTTGCACTACTTCAAGATACCACCTGGGAAATTTTTTTTTTGATCCTACCTCCCGTTCCGTGTGGTGGTTAAATAACCCAAGTCCATATAATTATATAAATATTATACATATATATTTTATATAATATATGTATATATATCGATATTTTATTAATAGTATATATATATATATAAGATCCACCTTTATATATATATACTCTCACATTTTTATAATGATATTAATATATATATTATATATATTAGTAATATATATATTAATATATAATAATATTATATTATATAATTATAGTAAGGAGGTTGCACACAACCTTCTCAAAAGTTCATAGATGATGACATATCTGCTATCCGCCAAGAAAATATGGGCTGGAAAGTAGTTGGCGGATGCGGAATTAGTGAAAAATCGATGAGGATGCGAATTATCCGCGTACACTTAATATAATGTACAGGGTGATTCAAAACACTTTGCAGACAAACTCGAGGCTGATAGAGCGAAACGATAAGGAACCTTCTTTTATTGCAGAAAATGGAGAAAGAGACATAACTGATAGTTTGGGTCATTATGTTGAAGTTTCAAGAAATAGGGTATTCTATAAAAATTCGAGGATTTTACAGAGATGGGTACTATTACATAATGTTTTTAATAATGTAGTAGTGTGACGCGAATCCGCATGCAGGACTAACCCGACTACACAAATTTAGACGGTTTATCTTACTCAACATTGTTCATTATGGGTGATGTCGCTATAATGTGTTCCATTACAGTGGCTGCGATAGCACTTCAAGCATAAATGTACCGATTAACGCCTACGAGATAATACATCGTCCATAAAACAAATCCTCGGTGACTCTTGGGATACTCGCGGAGATGCAATAAAATTCAATTGCGTTGAATTCAGTACAAGAGGTACACGACAGTATGGGCGCGAGGATCTACAGCGGAAATGGTCCATATACTCACTACAATCTTCGAGTTCACCCGTACCACTAAATATTAATTATTAGTGGTTTTAAACCGAGTGGTGGCGAAAGGAGTAAAGAGTGAGAAACGGGAGACAGAGAGAGCGAGCTACAATTACCTTCATGTGGAGAGCTTCGAGGATAAGATGAGAAGTTTCCACTACAGAATACACGACACACACACAACTATGGGCTCGTATAACTGACCTTTATCATCATATACTCATCTAATTGCCTCGGCACCTCAATGGGTTCCAGCGCACCTTCGTTTACAGTTAGATAAATGGACACTCACGTTTCGTCCTCTCGTTTCTGCACGAGGCATTTTGAGGTGTGTAGACTCGCGTAAATCACAAATGGTAATTCACCGCCACTTGACTCGAGAGATCGGGGGAGTCGCACCTCTGGTTCGACGGAGTAAGAACCCGCAAACGAACCTCTGTCTGCATAAATAGCATCCGCCTAACAGCCCATTCAAAGCAACAATAATGAGAGTTTTCCAAATTACTCAGTTATGAATCTGTAGTGCTGGTCGGGATTCTTTGAGAGACAAGAGCAAAAGCCTCCATGCATGACCATCTTGCCACTGGAACCGTGAGGAGAAATTTTGGAGCCATAATAAGATCCATCACAGGACAGCCGCAATATAGTACCCGATAATGTTACGCTAGTCGATCTATTCATGAGACTATTTGAGAAAGCTCATTGAAGAGCCGATCAGAGAGAAGTTAATGAAATAGGTATACGCTTTGCCTCTTCTTTTACTGCCCCTCACCACATCTTTGATTCACGTTTTGTCTCCTGGATACTAGTAAGCGGTAACGGACAGCGTGGCTTTCACCAACGAGTGAGGCTTCGGGCTTATATAAGGACACGTTAGTAGAACTAGCCCCTAGGATGTAGAACTTGGGTAGGACGTAGTTCACCCGGCCGAAGATGAAGTCATTGCGGCTGACAGCAAGCAAACTATGGATATATGGATTCAGTTATTAAGAGATGTAAGTTCATCACACCGGTTTCAGGCCGAGATAAGGAAGGCTTTCTTTATTCCGCTGTATAGCATTTTGAACTGTTCGGGTAGGGTAAGAAATTCTTTGGGGATTTATGCTCTGGGACTGTATGCATTCCAGACAACGTTTGGATGAACCTGGCAGTACCACTTGCAACTATCCAGATACTAATACTATCGCTAATTTAACATGCCATTGCATTCAACTATGAACGAGTCTTCTACACCTACCTATATAACGAACCCACACAAAAACATTAGAAATATAGGACTCAGTAGCTAAGTAAGAACACATATTGAAATGAGAAAGTACATTCGAATTAGTTTTTCTTGTTTGCCACCAATTACGGCGCGAGAATCGATTCGGAACAGTTTTACCAACTGTACAGAATATAATTGGGGCTAAAGAGATTATTAAATTGCTTTTAGAAAGGGGGCGTCTAGTGAGTGAATAGGAGAATTGTATGGTACAATATGAACGCACTTAGATTAGAATACCAAGTAGTTAAGGGACGATGCCCACGGAAACTAAGGCCATGCGCGTTATGTGAATTCGATAAACAAAGAATCAGTTTGGTATGTGTACAATCAGTATTTGGTTAAGAAAGTCTCGAGTTTCTGGAGAGTAGACCAAAATGCTCGCGAATAAACAGGAGCGCCTATACACTTTGTGTAGGCATGAATACGAGTAATGAGCTATAGACATTACAAAGAAAGATACTACGTGTCAGAAAAATGCAAATGAACTTGTCTTAATAAAATTAATTGAAACATACTTGCGTCACTCAATTTTGGACATTAGTCCAACAAGTAAAGAATTTTCATACAAACTACCATTGTTATGTCTTTTACAAAACTCAACTCTGCGTAACGAATGCGCTCGGGTTTAGACCAACCGACTTGGGGATGTCGATATAGATTTTACTTAAAATACGGGCACTATCGCTATATAAGTCACATTTTCGAGTTTAATCTGATAGAACAAAATCAGTTTGTGCCAGAAAAATTTATGTATATCAGATAAGAATATCTCTTGGCAGGATACATTAATCTTGAATGATTATTTCCTTTTAGGTTACTCTATTAACAATATCACACAGTTCACACAAGAATATTTTAGGAGCATGAATCGCCACGTCTGGTTAAACGAGAGTACGGCGCCTCAAACATTTCTCAATATATTATATTATATATCTTATATATATTAATATATATATGATATTAAAATGAAATATATGCATAATGAAATTATATATAAAAATAAGATAATTCATAAATAGACTTTGGAATATCTCTATAACTAGGTATATCTGTTAGGTAATTTTATTGTTCAACTTTGTTCGATTATATAATATTATAATTAAGGTTATATATAATATAAGTATACTAATATAGTGGTAAATTTAATGGGGGATATGGTGTCGATCAGGCCAACTTTTTGCCAATTACATGCATTAAAATCATTTTAATTTATTATTATTAAATTGTTTATTATTCTTAATATTATTTTAATGATAATGGTATATTATGTATATTATTATTATTATTATTATTATTATTATTATATTGTAACCATGTATTATTTATTATATATATTAAAGAAATAATAATGATATAACTGTTTAATATGAAAATCATTTGAACATCAAAAATCCTGAAATGTACGACAAATTCATATTTTTTGCAATCAGCTTTTTTTGAAGACTCGAAGTCACTCTCCTCATTGTTATTAAATATTAGTCATCTATTATCGTTTATGCTGAAGTAATGGTTGAAAATTGTTTGCTGTGCTCTCCTATAATAATAAATATATTTGAAATTTAAATTTAAAGGTGCCGCTTAACTGCATATCTAATTAAAAATGGTAAGTGAAATATATTAATGTATGTGTATAAATATGTGATGAGCTTATTGATAAAATAACACATTGCAATTTAAAATTTAATATAGGCCTACAACAAATACTTCGTAATTTTGAATAAAGATTTTGAATCCTAATTTTGAAACAAGATTTTTCATTTAGTTGTTGCTTTTCCTAGTCTTGAAAGATTATTATATATTATGAATTATATTATTAATTAAATTATTATTATTATATTATTATATTATTATTATTATTGAATTATTATGTTTTGATGTATTATTATTATTATTATTATTATGTATTATTATTATTATTATTAATATTACGTTATTAGTATTATTTATTATTATTATTATTACTATTATTAATATTATGTATAAATATTTTATTTTATTATTATATTAATTATATAATTATTAATTATGTTTATTATTATATTATTAGTTTATTATTAATTTATAGTTTTATTATCTGATTCATTAATTAA
>JABUQX010028388.1:0-18046 GCA_015478945.1 Trachelipus rathkii | reverse complement strand
TATATCGTATGGCCAATCTCCTGTTCATGGGGGTACAACCCTGGCCGAGTGGGGCCCACACCATACCCTCCTCGACAAACCTGCGCCTTACAGCTTCTTTCATGCACGCTATCTTTGTCCGCCTCTGCAGAAAGCTACGCCTTGTCCTCCTCATTCAGGCTCCTCTGCTCCAGGCCACTTTTCTGTCGGGTCTCCTAGTGGTTTCGATTCCCAGGCACACATACCATTATATCGCTTAACCAACTACATCATCCATTTTTCACATTGACAACGATCTCAAACGTCCTTCTATTGACATTTAAACATATCCTCATTCACAATTTCAGTCACCACACACAACTCTAATTTCGTTCATTCTGAATTTTCATTCTTTCACAACCTAAAAGCCCCTAAGTAGGACTTGTCATGCCTGACACAGCAATATGTAATTAGATATCATACTTTATTTCAGAGCCACAGTCTTTCACTATCCGTATACATTAACACATGTAAAAAGATCGAGAGTCAAGACGTAAGACAAAATAGCACTCAAAGACTTTAGTCCTTCTTATCCCAGTGATAATTTGTCACCAGCACACTTTGTTCATGACCATTACAGGCATTTTCCTACCTTCACACTCTCCATTATCCCGTTCCCTTTGTCTCACCCAAATACGTTCCTAAATATTTAAACTCAAGGGCACTTGTTTTGTTGCGTCAACCATCCAACATAACTGTCCCACGAGACTGTCCTTACTCACAACCATAAACCCTTTTCAAGCTCGTATCTACGATTTATTATCAACACGTTCCTTTTACACACCTCGCACAATCCCAGTTACATTCTCTCCAAATATTTCTACCCGATTTCGCCACAAAACAAATTCTACGGATATTAGGGTGAGCACCGCTCCGACTCTTCCATTCTCCATATCGCATTTAACTACCTTCCCCTGCCACCCCATCGCCTAGAAGTTTTTCTTTCCCATCCATATATACAAATTGGGAATACCAAAGATGGACCCAGCAGCATGTTAACATGATCATGTGTCTCGCATGTACGGCATACCATAAAACTTTGGTCATGGGACCAGAAGGTGAGTTGGTCGTCGATTCCTGTAGTGCAAGACAGGTCAGCGCAGTCAAGAAACAATCGTATACGATGATCAGGCATATCTAAAAGTCAGATTCCTAATGTATTAGCCACAATCAGCGCAACTAACTCGGCGTATCAAAGACTATCAGTGCAGAAGCGTGGGACACAGTGAGATCCGGAAAGACCTCCCTCCCGCCGTGAGCTGTCGGTGTAAATTCTCAATGAGCTCGCATGGAGAGTCAGGTGAGACGACAAGGAAACTTCGTGAGACGGGTGATCTCCGGATTTAGATAAGCAGACAAACCTTCTCGGCACACCACAATGGAGCGGATACAACCAACATTGGGCAAATATCACTGTAAGTATATTGGTAAAACAGCGCGTAAAAAGGGAGGTGGGAAAAGGGAGACAGACATGCTAAAATTAAGCAAACAGCCAATAGGCAGCGGCTACGAGGCACCCTTGCAGTCGAGGGAGTCAAGCCCAATGATTTGGAGGAGCCTAATAGGTGGAGACAAGAAGCCATTAGTGTTCTCTCTATAGGAAAGCAATCACACGCAGCCTGCCCTTTCAAAATTCTTCAGCTTGGTGCAGAACGACAATGCCCCAACGAAGCTATCCGAGTTCCTCAATTTGTATGCGGGCCAAACGAAGGCGCCAAATAACTGCTGGCGCTGTCTGCCCGCATATCGCAACATGCTTATTCTTAACTGTTGAACCTTGAGCCAAAATGAGCAGCAAGCCGCGCATAACTTCGGCTTCAACACCAATTGTAGATAGTAAGGTGGCCGTAAGAGGTCCAAGAGCAGCGGATTATTCTTTAGATTGAGATATAGTGTGAGACTTGACGTAGCGACACATTCCAACATAACAGACCCAACACCTCCAATTTCGACTCGGCGGTACATGGGTGCGCGATACACAGCTCAGGAAAGAGACATTCACTCAATATCTATCCCATGTTTATACACCGTACGGAAAAGCACGGTCTCTCGTACTTATTTATCAGAGAATGTTAAACCAGTGGAATCAACAGACGAATTACCCCGTGACAGCAGCTACTATGTCATCCGTGCAGATAAGTTTTAACTTACCAGAAATGTACGCCATGTCGTCCCATACAGAGCACGAACGAGGAATGGGATGCTTGCAAATGCACTATTGAAATGAAAGCAAAAAGCTGGACCACTTGGTACCAACTTTCGCTTGAGCCACTCCCTCCAGCTCAAACATGATGGAGTGGTGCCACACCCGGAACCAGACAAGATCAACCCAGACCTAGACCTGTGGAAGAGGGAAGTTGTCCCAGACGCCAGCCGAGCGCAAGCTTTGGAGAATTCCTATCCCTAGTAGCACAAGCCTACTCGGTTGAGGAAAACGCTCCAGGATTCCTTGTGTACCTCGTATAACTTTACAGATATCGTGGTCCAACCGAAGAAGAATTTCCTGTGTGGAGTGATGATTCCTGACCAAATGATGGATCGGGAGAGATGCAATGTAGGCTTCTCTATGTTGGGAAAGAAAGCGATTAGCCACCATGCATCTCACCATCAGCTTACAAGGTGTTGACGAAGGTTAGAGAAGTTTAATCGTTGGTTTGTCCGCACGGCAGGTTCGCACTGAATAAATCATATTGATATTAATCCAGTTGATTATCTAAAATCAATTGACTCTTTTTTATGAAAAAATCATGATACTGTTTTTTTTTCATATTATTTTTTCAGGCAAATTTTTTTTTCTAATTAGATACATATCTATTATTCACTAATACATTATATTGATCTTATTCATAAAGTTTATTTTAGTTTGACATATTTCATCACTTCACCCTTTTCAAATTCATTTTCAATAAGAAATAAATAAATTAGTTACTCAGTAGTATAACTATATATATTTATTTATATATATAATATAATATAATATATTATAATATTAATATAATATATAATATATATCTATATTATATATATTATATATATATATAATATTGGCTTATATATATATATACTCTACTTTATATTTATAATATATATTATATAGTATCATATTATCTAATATATATATTATATATATCTATAACTTTATCTATTATTATATATTCTTATATATTATATATACATAAATATATATGATAATATATATATATTTATGAATATTATAGTGATATTATCATCCAGGGATGGAGGGTCGAACGAAACAATAATCGATCCCTGGAGTCGATAATTAAAACAACCGGCCGCCGACTCCACAGAGTCGATATTTTTTTTTAAACTGATACTGCCGACCCCGAATCCCACATGGAAATTTCACTGCACACATTTTGTACGATCTATTATGCATGGCTCGCTGTTGATAATTCGACTAAATGACAATTACACAGTAACTTTTTTATAGCCAGTCTTATTGTTTTCTAATACTTTCATGGCGCAATTATGGACGGAATTAATAGCGAGATCTTTTGGCGAATGGCATGCACTGGCATAAAAACAAAAAAGTAATTAAAGAAGCAAGGACGGAGCCTGCTTCTATAGACGAGTCGTGTAAACTCAACAAATTAGACTTGACCATATTATATCTACTCCCACAATATGTCCAACAACATACTCTAGTCCGCTAAATATTCTAACGGTTGCACGCTTCATGTCCTTCCGCAACCGATTTTGTAGTCAATTCCTCAAAACGTAACAAAATTTGCAACATAGTGCACTCATAATTATGTCACTTCGAAACAAGAAGAACTGTTTACACCGGTTTTTTTCTTTAGATCTTAAATATATTTTACCCTTTCTGATGTTAGATTTAAAAATATATCAGATACTTTGAAGATAGTTAATACATGCGTTATTTCATACCCGTGTAATTAACAGAGCGTGCGCGGCTCCGTAGTTACTTAATTCTATGACTCGACCTTACTGCTTATCGCTGATCGCTTCGTGGCATGTATCTGCGTTCACCAGACTAAGTTATAAATGCCCAGTCTTATACCATGAAGACCTATTCGTTCAGAATTTTTTACACGTGTTACTTCATACCATACCGCTCAATTTAGCCATTTGTGTCCTCTAGGCATGATCTTTATAACTACCGAGTCCTTGTGTTGAGTATAGGAATCATTACTGATACGTCCTTCCAAATTGGTATACCTGATATTTGATTGTTTTATGAGTAAATTTTTGCTAGATTTTTTTTCTGTTGGCGACTAGTTATATATATCAATATCATACGAGACCTTCTCATGCTTAATAGTTGACGTTTTGGATACAGGCATGTTATTCCTGTCAGGGAGCGCTGTATGAGTCACATCTCGCGTCTTCTAGATTTCACGTATATATATATTATATTAGAAGCTTTTAAAATATATAAAGTCGTTATACTATTTATCTCTATATTATATACTTGTATTGATTATATAACCATACTAACCTAATACATACGTTTATATAGGACCATTCTCCTTACTAGTGAACCCTAAGGTCGCAAGCTCCCTACTATTATATTCTTGGCTGGTCGCTTAATATGACAGGCTACAGCTGAGACCTGGTTATATACTTCATCTTCTTTCACTTATATCTTCCGGTTCCAACTATAGCTTCTTCATTTCCTGCAACTTATATAACTGATGATCAAGGTTGCCCGTCAAGCCATCGGCGAGCGTTCTGTACTTGTGCAGAAGAGAATTATGCCTTCAGGGTGCGGCCAACGGGTGCAATCAAGCATATTACCCTCGGTTCATAATTATGGGACTCGGTAAATCAACAAGCATTGTGAGTTTTATGATAACGAAGAGGTGATGTACATAATTTCGGGGATAATCGTGATGAAAAGAGTCTATTCGTACGCTACTATTAATAAAGCTTGTGATAAACAGCACTACCCCACACCTTGCTAATCTGATTCCTGTATTTAATAGGATTCTTTCCTCGGTGATTCGGCTCGCACCGCCCTCGTCCCGGGTGCGTTATTTTGCATCGCACGCGCGTAGGCGGGAAAGTACGCTTCACCGTGTAAAGTTTTTCTGACGCACGTGTATCAATCCAAGTCCATAATAAAAAGTGTTGGTGCCGTCCATCCGCTGCTGAAAAATTGTCCCGAAACAACCTTTGCTGGTTCGCGCAGTGTCAAATGCCTCGGGTTTCAAACGGTTACCGCAAAACAACTGTTGATGTCACTGCTTTGCTCTCCAGGTTCTGCCGCGTCTAGCGGTTGCGGTTTTACTCTGCAGTTGGTGGCCGAGAAGCGCAGTTGATTCAGATTTAATGCAACTTCCGATCGTGCCCCATGCTCCAGGTTCGGCTCGCGTGAATTCCTGAAAGGCGCCCCTTTTCGGGTTGGCTTTTTGTGCGCGTTTTGCCGGGTGGCAGTTTCCGTAGGAAATTGGTTTCCCCCTTGAATTACCGCCCGTGGTTTACGCACCTGATCTTTTAACCTAAACCAACTGGTGGCATACTATACCCAGAGGCCGGAGGTTCCCGCTACGACGTGCCTCTTGGGGGATGGAGCGCTGGCTACCCGAATCCTTGTACCTGTCAGAATAGCTAATTGGGATGTCTTGTACGGGAACTTGCCCTTTTATAGTTACCGTTTTGTTTTTATTTCATTCTTTAAACATTTTTTTTTTTGGGTTTTTTTTTTTTTTTCTTTTTGTTTCTTTTTTTATTTTACCACTTTTTCATGTTATGCTCAATTATATCAGTATAATTTGACGTATCAAGTTAATCGGGGTGACTGGCAATATAGGGGGTCCTATTGTAGGACCGGAAAGCGGGCTTCAGCTGATCCAGGAAAGGCGAAAACTTTTGGAGCCTAGTCAAAAAAAAGAGGTGGCCCATCAAGGCGGCAACTGGACGTGGTAATGGTGGCTCGCGATCGTCGATCTATTTGAGGGAACCGATTCGTAGCCCTTCCAACCCTTTAGATCGACGTCAATGGAGAGTAAAGATATATTACTTAGGGAGTGCCTTCAAATCAACCTTTTTTACATCATGCAAAGGGCTTGAGCAATGGGATGCTCTTCCTCCCGACCTTTGTGGTTATGACGAAGAGGCTGCATAATGTTAAAGCCCCTCTACATAGGCATACAGCCCCTCCCGTCGGTGAGAAAACAGAAACAATCCAACTTTAGGAATACCATACCGTAGACCCCCATTGGTATCGTTGAACTCTACTCGTCAAATGACCATAGCATGGCCTCGTGCTGCCCTAGATAGTATCTCAGCAGTCGGAGGTTAATTCTGTCTTTTCTATTCCAGACATTTATCACGAGGGACGCCATAGAGTTTGGCCTTGTATAGAGGTTCCAACAAAAACCCGTTGGCGTCGATGTGTAAGAAATAGTCAATGTGGCTTGCATACCTTCTTTGTCGGTGGGGGAACTCCAAACTAGCAAAAGCACCCTTCTTCGGGAAGAAATCCTCAAAGCGTTTCACTCCAATACTGGCAGCAAACGCAACACTGGTGATCCTGGGCTGCTTACGATCTCTTCCAAATACTCATCACTGCCCTGTGGTAAGGTAGCAGTAAACTTAAATCAACAAAACAGGGTATGATGCTGTATCTTTGAATTTCCCTTAACAAAAAAGTGAACAGGTATTGATTGTTTGCGAATGGAGGGCCAAGAAGCCAACATTCATTACATCAAATAGACAAGAGGCCTTGAAGACCAACTTTAAATAATGAAATTAATTGCCTTTTAAAGGATACACTAGATTTTCGAACTGTACATAGTGTCTGGACTAATAGGCCTTAATATCTCTCCAACTCGTAACATAGCACATCAGATTTAAAAAATCATAGTCTATGGAGATTAAAGTCGATGAGTTTTGGAGTAGTATTACCCAAGCTCGACAAACTGTCGAGACATAATATATAATATATTATCATTACTATATATATATACTACTACATATATATTTATATTATATTTATATATATATATATATATATATATATATTATAATATTATTATTAAATATGTCCTGTACCCCTATATACTAGAAATAAACTATTACTTTAGTGGGGTGTATATATATAAAGGAGCCTCCTTAAGAAAGGGTTAATGTAGAGGATGATATAAAAAAAGGACAATTTTAAGTTACAGTGACCTAGATATATCCATATGTCTCAAACTTAGCAAAGACACCACATACCAAAATCGTATTAAAAACAGTTATTCCTCTGGGAAAAAGCGTAGAAGCTTTATGCCCTGAGTATGGAACCAAGAGCTATTGACACTCTAAGAGCTAAGGCCCCAGGAGACATCTTCAACAAAGCTAAGCAGGACAAAAAAATTTTACGGTTAAGCGGACTACAAAAAACAGCCTTATACCCTCCTCCCCTTAGTATTAAAACAGAGAACTCAGAAAGTACAACGAAATAGTTGAGGACCTAGAGGAGGCTGAAGAATGGGGTTGTGGAAGTCCTAACAAATGGCTTGAGAATCTATCTGGCAGAATCTTCTCTCCGGATAGGATTGAACGGGCAATAAACTCCTCTGGCTCTTATAAATCTCCTGGAGGGGATGGGAATATTCCTAACTTGCCTCTACTGAAACAAGGATCTGAGCGGTTTCACCATTTTACCAATGCTAGTGAAGGTCTTTTAGTGAACGGGCACACTATTTCATGCCCTTGGAATATATTCCCGAAGGCTGGATGGAAGGATTGTAAGGGTGGTTTTCATCGCTAATATGGGAAGAAGTTCTATGTCTGACCTCAGGTCAAATCGACTAATAAATTTAACATCATTCCTATTAAAAACAATGGAAAAGGTGATTTCCTACCGCATAAAGTAGAAACTTTCACAGAAGTTAAATTCACCTCAATCAATGGGCTTACCACTTCGGTAAATCAACAGTTGGCGCATTAAACAGTTTGTATCCAAGCTGGAAGGAGCACAAGAGCACAAGGAAGTGGTAATGTGCGCTTTCTTGGATATACATGGCGCATTTGATAACACCTTGTATGTAACAATGGAGGAAGCCGTTGCCTCCAAAGGCATTAAACCCTCAACGCAACAACTGCCTGGATAAAGGCAATGTTGGAGACGAGATGTATTACAGCTACATTGGGAGGGGAGATAATCACTGTGGCGACTGTAAGGAGATGCCCCCAGGGAGGGGTGATGTCACCTCTTTTGTGGACCATGGTGGTTGACGACTTCGTCACCAAGCTTAGCGAATCAAGATTTAAGATGCAAGGATACGCTGACGACCTTGTAATTATCATTAAACTTAAGCGCACAGAGGTTCTAATGAAGTTCATGCAACATGCCCAAAATCTTGCTTATAATTGGTGCTTATACAGAGAACCGAACATCAATAGGAGCAAAACAGTTATAGTGCCAATCACCAAGAAGAGAAAGCTGAATTACTAGCTCCCAAGATTGGTGATATCACTATAAACCACTCCACTGAAATATCTGAGAGTAATTCTAGATCAAAAACTTACGTGGAACCCACACCTAAAAAAAGAGTTGTGGATAAAGGAATGATGGCCCTATAGACATGCCGGAAAATGCTTGGCAAAACATGGTGACTGAAACAAAAAATGACCAGTTGGTTGTACCTAACTGTAGCCAGACCTACAATCACCTATGCCTCACTCGTTTGGTGACCAAAGGTGGAGCAAAGGACTACACAAAATAAATAACAAAAATAACGAAGGCTTGCATGCCTAGCGATCACAGGGGCAATGCATACCGGCTCTACTACAGCCATGGAAGCACTGCTAGGCCTCCTTCCCCTGCACTTGCATATTAGGAGGGAGGCCACGTCATGTGCGATCAGACTGACTCTCCTTGGCTCGGACACCTTCGTATATTGGAAGATGTACCAGAGTCACAGATGGCCACTACAATCTCGGATCTAATGCCCAGAAAAAAAGCTTTGGAAAGAAGTTCAAAACCCTTCTTACAAACCGTCTAACATGGGAAAATGTAGGCCCAAAACTCGAGTCAGGAGCCATCACATGGTACACTGATGGATTGGTGATGGATGGTGGGGTTGGCTCTGCCTAGTTGGACACAACTGCAAACCCAGTATGGGCCTGGGTGATTCTCCCACCATCTTTCAAGTAGAGGTTTATACCACAATGGCGTGTGCCGAGATAAACATAGAAAGGATGATGCGAAGGGCAAGGATCGCTGCGGCGACCGATAGCCAAGCAACTGTTGGAGCTTTAAACTCTTACAGTCGCTATTCAAAATTAGGTTGGGAATGCCAATGTATCTTACATCAACTTGATCAACATAACAGAGTTATTCTGATGTGGGTACCAGGGCACCAAGGCAAACCAGGCAATGAAAAGCAGATCGCCTGGCTAAGAAAGAAGTTAACACTACTTTCATTGGCCCGGAACCTTTCTGTGGACTTTCCATGGCCACATAGAAGAACTTCTGGCACAATGGGAATACAAATCCATGAACACCTTTTGTACAAATATCCCTGTTTTCAGATAAGCCAAAAGTCTCATTGACCCATCTCCGAGAAAAGCAAAGGAAATGCTTGAGCAATACAATTATTCTTTGTAGGGTTGAATGAACAGATTCGTCTATTACTTAGTACAAAATATACACATAAGTTCATGAAGTGAAAAGCAAAAAAAATGTCTGATTATGTTACCCCTTCGAGAAAAGCAAAGGAAATAAATTTGTACTTTTAATTTATTTTGCTATTTATTTATATGGACTAGATGAAATTTTAGTTATTTTTTGATATCCGGAATTTTTGGTTTCATGAACTGATACCATATTTCGAAATTCTATGACCCAATAAAGGCGTAATTATAAAGGGCAACCAGAAGACACATTTGTATGAAACTCGCAGTTAGATATACTCGATAATGTATATTATTAAAAAAACTTCTCTGGAGCACACGCACCGGCTTCCAGCACCAGAGCCGCGTACTGACTCTGATCTCTTTCAGACTCCTCTTCTTCATTGTCGCGATATTGTTTCATGAATCTCTCTGATTCTCAATCGCCTCTCTCCGTTCCGCTAACTGTTCTCTATCCTATATACCGCGCTTTCTCTTCTTCACGTGCTTTCCTTAGAAACGGCCGGTCTTGGTATCATATGCATTTTCTATCAGCAATTGACGAACGCTCTAAATGGGAACTTTTGGTCTTCTCTAAATTAATATCAATACTAATTTCAGCGGTTCTACCTTCGGAAGGTCCACTGGAATTCCTCTGAATCCGAATCGACTCCAACTCCTCGACTCCGGACTCAACTCCGACTTCCCCGCGGACTCAGAAAACTCCTGACTCCGACTCGACTCCGGACTCTCTTACCTGTCCCAATTTCAATTCTATTAAGATCATTTTTAATGCTTTTTAGAAGGGAGGCAGCTTTATTTGGGGGTGGACAGCGCAGAGGGTAGTTGAAGGGACGTTAACATTATCCTTTGTCTACTTGACGGCATGCATCATATGTGCTCTAGAGACAATACTTGATCGTATTAGCGTTTTATCGACCCAAAGTATATTACTCGTTTTGTGTGGAGGTGATAATCAGGGCAACCATTTAAAGATAAATAAAGGTTAACCACAAAAGGGTCCACCTGTAAAAGATCGCTCCTCACTAGTGGGTTCAGGTACCGATTAATTTTTGACCTGTTTGGCAGTGTCTAGAGCTAAGGGGCCTCAGATAGAGCGCGGTACCACCGGCCAACCACCCCCTTTAGGGCCTAGCAATTTAATCTGAATTCATATGGTGGATGGTTGGTATAGTATATCTATATTATATATAATATATATATATATTATGATATATATATATATATATTATATACTATATATATTATATTTTTGTGAACATGTCAATTACTCAAAAACATCGTGCCTCTCATATATTAGTCTCTATATGTATACGTAGTACCTACTATGGGTAGTGATAATGTATATATATCTCGTTTAAAGCCTAATATATTCTATGACTCTCTAGATATAATAGGTTATATAATATATATAGCTATATATAATAGATACATAACTAAAGTGTAGTATTGCGTTAATGACTATTAGTATAACGTACCTATACTCCTTATACTAGTGAGTATATAGTGATGAGTAGTACATCTACCTATAATATTATTACATTGCCTATATTATAGTATAAGCAGTAAGTTATTTATATATACTCCTAACTCGATTGTTAGTACTAATACTATTACTCTACTCTACTATGGTAATATAGCACTATCTGTGTGTCCGTACTATATATACTGAGATATATCTTGCTATTGGGTATTAGATTGTCCGGTATCTATATAGTTATAGTAAATTTTTAATATATATATATATATAATAATTGTTGTAATATCTATATATTATTATATAATCACAATATTTTAATTTGAAATTACGTTTTCAATTTATTAGGCAAAATTCTATTATTAAGATTTCATTTATATAATAAGTCCCTCTCTCCTGAAAGTAATTATTTATATATATTATTATATATATATAATAATATATATATATTATATCATTTATTAATATATTATATTAATTATTATATAATATATATTACTATATATCGATTAATATATATATATATATTATATATATATATATATATTATATTTAATATATATTGAAATATTGTGTAGGCATAACTATTAATATTTTATATGAAAGTATGTAATATATATTATATATATTAATATAAGATTAGATATGAATATATATACTTTATATATATATTATATTATATATTATATATATATATATATAATATTAAATATTATTATTAATATAATATATATTATTAATATATATATATAATATATATATATATATTAATTATATAATACATATATATATGTAATTATATATATAATATATATATATATATTATATATATATTATATATTTAATTAATATATATATAATATATTATAATTATTATATAATATATAAATTAATATATATATATATATTGTATATATTATTATAATATATATATATATATATTAATTATTATATTATTAATATATTATTATATATTATATATATTATATTATTATAATATATACTTAATTATTAATATAATATATTATAATAAGTATATAATATATTATTAATATTTAATATATATATATATATAAATATATTTAATACTATATATATATATATATATATTATATATTAATATTATATAATAATATTAATATATATTATATATATATATATAATATATATTAATATATATATTAATATCAATATTATATTTAATAATATATTATACTATTATATTAATAATATATATATATTATATATATATATAATTATATATATAATATATGATATAATATATATATATTATATAAATATAGTATATGATATATATATATATAATTTATATATTATATATTTTATAATAGTATAAGTTCTCAGGATATCAAATAGTGTTCTTGCTCAGTGTACTTATATATTTAAGACCAGTTAGATAATGCTCTATATTGTTACTCAATACTATTCTATAAGTCATTAATGTAGTCTAATGTTCTGATTATATATTACTATTATGATATTATAAAACAGTATATATACTTTATCCATTTGATTTTTATTATAATTATAAATGATATATTATACATAGCTATAATATTTCTAAAAATTTTCAAAGAATAGTAGGAGAGCAAACTTTATTAATTATTACCATACCTTACTTTTAAGTGTGATAGGTGAAGTGTGATCTTTCAGTAGTGTTGAATAATTATTATTGCAATTCCAATGTATGTACCTCAGTTTCTGGATCTATCATTGGCAACAAGATTACTGAGTTGTAGTTATATATTATAAAGAAAAAGAAAACATATCAATAGTATATTATTTAGAAGGATATTACTTAAATCCATATTCACAGATTTATGTATTTTGTTATTACGGATTTTTTTATGGCTAACAACGATGCGCAAATTTTTATACCTCTCTTTTGTTCATACCCCCTATGACCTATTGAGTGCGTACTTGTAGTGCTTTTTGGTGTAGGTGCTAGTCTATGCATATAATCAATATTGCCGCATGATTGTTGAGTCGACCTAAGTTCTATTAATGGATTTAACTCTCTCCCATCACCAGCGCAGTTTGCAAAAATTTAAGAGACATTCTTTAGTCTCTCAAAAGCGGTATATGTTTTACTTTTCAGACACCAAGGATGTGTGTTTTATCATAGATATTACAACGCTAAAATACAATGCACTCTTTGGCATTCTTAAGTGTAATTCGACTTTAGGCCTTGTATTTTATGATAAAATACTCTTGCAGACGATATAAAGGTGTTCGGTTTTTTTCTTCCTTTTGTTTTGCGCCTTTTATTTAGATTTCATTCAAACATATTTATTTGTTACTGTTAATGGTTGTTGTATAAGTTTATGAATTCTTTTTTGTGCATAGAGATTCTTTGCCCACTATAAGTTGCTTACGCTCTCTTCTCTGCTCAGTTTCATTTTAGTTTTAAGTTTTGTCTTCTTTTCTTCTTCTCCTGTATCATACTTTGCACGCCTACGATATACTTGGAAAACTCTCTTCTATTTTACGCATGGATCTTCTTGAGGATATTCTTATATCTCTTTTCTTCTATTCTATGTATCTTTAAGGATAACACTCTATACTGAGTGACCCCTGTACTAAAATCATATCTTCATCAATCCCATAATATATAATTCTTCCCATCTTTCTCCTCTTCTTACATAAATCTCTCCGATTATCCCTCTAATCATTAATAATAACCCTAATCTAAAACTCCTCTCTTCTCTCTTCTTTTCTTCGTCTTCTTCTCCCTCTTCCCAAATAACTTTCCTCTTATTTCTTCCATTCTTTCTCTCTTTCTTCTTCTTCGTTGATCTTCCTTTTGGATCGTACCCAACCTTTTGGCTCTTTGACGTTTTTTTCCGCTCTCTCCTCCCTCCTCATGATTTCTCTTCCATGTTTATGTCTTTGGCCTCCCACGGGTATTTTGCAACAGCCTAATTTTTTGGCCCAACCCTTAATTTTCTGGCACCCTTACTAATTTGCAACCTTCGAAGAAGGGTTTGCGCCAAACGGTTGCGCAAAGCCTCCGTCGTACGTATTACCCCCTATTTTACCCCCCCCCCCTAATATTTTCGAATCATGGCAGTCATTTTTTTCTGTTCCCCACATCCCTCCTGCCTCCTCCTCACTGGTTTTCCAATCTTTCCTCTGACTTTCTCGTCTGTTTTCGCTCCTCCGTGCACCTCCTCACTTCTAGCCGTTTCCGCCCTTTCTTTCCGCCGTGTGCTCTCCTTCACTCTCTCTGTTTTAGGTATCTGTGCGAATCTTGATGTAGACAACATCGCTCTCTTATGGTTGTGTCACAGCTTATGCCCACATTTGCGTCATAGGCTAAAATTTTTGCCGCCGCGGCGCTCTCTGGTTGTTTGCCTGCGAGCAGAACCAAATGTTATACCCAAGAACGCTCACGCGACGCAAGCGCAGAAAATATTCAGATAGGCGTCTATATATTTATGATAACCTGCCATTTGTGTTTTGTCAAGTCCCTCATCTCTTTGCTTATTTCTAAGTGTGCCTTACTTCCACGACGCGTACGATAAAGCAAAATAATAATTACTAGTGATTTAATAATTTCCCAACTCTCAATATCCAATGAATGACTCAAGTTGGGATATCGAATCACTGTTAGTACATTAATAAATTAATAATAACTAACCAAATAATAATAATATGTTTAATAATAATAATAACACCGCGCATAGTGAATAATAATATCAAGATAATAATACACTCTTTTATAATAAGACTACATAATGAGTGTAATAGATAATCAATAATGGTGCTAATTTCAGGTGGCTTCAGGGGTAGAGGCTAGAAAGCCTTTTGAAAATAAATCGATCTGATCAAGTTCAATTTCAGTTATAGCACTTTATTGATTAATAATAATAATATAATACATATAATATATTAATAACAATATAATTAAGAATTATTGATTTGATAGTAATTAATTATAAATGTAAGGCATACTAATACTTAAGTGAACGCAAATAATACATAAATTTATGGCAATCTTAACTATTAGTGCAATACTACTAAATGTTAGGCAATATCACTATTTCAATAATTAAGTGCAAATTCAAAGAATTTTCACCTCACTTAGCACTCACCCAGCACTGATTGCATGTGACCCTTATAATTAATGAAAAATGTACTTATAAAATGTAAGTAAAAAAAAATTAATAATATAAGTAATAATATTTATAATATAAAATATGATAAGAATAATTACAAAAATAAATATAGATAAAAATAATAGGAAATGTCAATATATAAATTATAGTTAATGATTAATGTCATTATATAAATTATAGCTAATGATTAATGTCATTATTAGGCTATATAAATTTAAAAATAATAAAGCAATGACTATTTTATTCTATATATTATTGCTATATTATAATATAATTATTAATTATTATTATTATTATTTATATTATTATTATTTGTGGCTTAATAAGTCGTCAACCATTATTATATATTATTATTATTTATTATTATTAATTATTATTATATTTGAAATTAATGATAAGAATTAATACAATACCTATGTATGTGATTATTATTATTATTATTATTGTGAACGAAATAATTATTATTATTCATGAAATATATATATATATATAAATAATAATTGGAAAATAATTAGTATTTATTTACTTGTTATTTTTATCTAATTATTATTCTTCAAATTTAATATTGAGTGTTCTATTATTCTTTATAGTTATATATTATTATTATCATTCTGTAAGTGTTCTTATTATTAGAAGTATTACGTTTATTCTTTGATTATTTATTGTTAATCAATTATGTAGTATAAGTAAGTTAGTTGTAGGTTTTTTACTACTATATAATAAATTATTTGACCCGATACTCCCTTTAGATTATTAATATCTATATATATATTATATAATTAAAAATATATATATTATTATAAATATATTTTATATTAATATTATTATATAAAAAAAATATTTATTATATTTATATAAATACTCATATAATTAAATTAATAATATATATATATATTAATATATATTTATTATTATTATATATATATATAATATATATATATTTATATATATATATTTATATATTATATATTATATATATATATAATATATTATAGCATATATAATTATATTATTATACTATTATATATATATAATTAATATATATTTTAATATATTAATTATATGTATATATTATAATATATATTATATATATATATATTATATATTAATATATATATTATATATATATTATATATAAATATATGTATATTTAATAAATAAGATGTTTATATATATCATAGATATATATTAATTATATATATTATATATATATAATATATATATATATATATATATATATATATATTAAGATGATTGAGAGAGATGGGGAAGAAGTGAAGAGCAGAGAGGGTTGATCTAATTATTGCTCAATATTAATTTACCCACCTCATACTATATATCATATATAATTATTATAGGATTAAATTATTAATAATATTTATATATAATTTATATTATTATATATATAATTAAATATATATATATATTTATTATAGTATTATTATTATATATATTATAATATATATATATAATAGTATTATATTATAGTTATTATATATATATATATTTTAATTAAGTATATATAGATATATTATTATAGATATATTATATAAGAAGAATGTAAAAATTTCTCAGACTAGTTTCGACAATTATTGTAAGTACTCATTATTCTTCTGCATTAGTTCTATAGGGACGTACGTTACCGGTAGATAAGCTCATACTGGTCGTTAAACGTTTATTTGCTTTAGCAGAACTCATTGGGAATTACCGATTACATGGGAATCATTAATCTCGCCTATAACCCTCTAGATCTTTACAGAAGAGCTTCTTTGGTGAGAAGATAAGCGAGTTATATTCGATATACTGAGGTAATATTAGTGAAAGAAGATATTTGCTAGTTTTATACCATATTGAAAGGTGGAGACATTACCCAGAGTGTACACAAACTCAAGGAGTTAATAATCCGGAACCATATATATAGGCACCTAGAAGATGTCTTTTTCAAAGTAGTGCTACTAGGTATCAAGGAGTTTCTATGGGTAGCATAAGATAAGGAAGAATAAAATGCTGGTCCCAAGGGATAGGTGCGAAATCTACCTAAATGTTGATAGATTGGTAGATAAATATATATTATATATATTATATATAATATATTTTATAATCTTTATATTATATATATTAATATTATATTATTAATAATATGAGGAGATAGAGTGAATATTGAGACAGGTATATATATATATAGAGAAGATATATAATATATAGTAATATATAGATATATAGTATATATAAGTATATATATATATATATATATATAGTATTATATATATATATAGTGAATACAGTAAATATAGTAAAGATACGATATATATATATAGTAGTAGTATATATATATTATATAGATAATATGAGTATATATAGATATATATAGTAATTATATATATATTAGATATAATATAGTATAATATATCATATATGATAGTATGATATATATAGTATACAGGATATATATATAGTATACAGATATTTATATAGAGATATAGAGATGAGGTGAGATGAGAGACGATGAAGAGAGATGATTTAAATAACAAGATATATAAGTGAGATATAGAGAGAGGTAAATGAAGAGAGATGTATAGGTAATAGATGAGTGAAGATATAGAGACGATAGGAGTATATATATATGATAATATAGAGAGATAGTAGAGAGAGAAGAAGAGATAGATGAGAGATATATATAGAGTAGATGTTAAGAGCTTTTGATTTAGAGTAGAGAAGTGTTAATCGTCGCATCTTTCTTTTACAGCTAATTTCTCACTTTAGCTCCAATCCTCTTATAATGTAGTTATACTTAACGAATCAT